>VZTT01055065.1:80451-99939 GCA_013400855.1 Buphagus erythrorhynchus | reverse complement strand
TGGGTGGCTTTTCATTTTTCATCTCTGAAGAAAAGCTCAGCATCTTTGGTGGGTGGTTCTACACCCCGCTCCAAGGGTCTCTCTTGGTTTAGGTCTCACTTACCTCAGATGACAGTTTTGTCTCTCTGTGTCTCCTCAAGAGATTTTGAGAGAAGTCATCTAATGTGATTTACTTTTTTGCATTTTCTTTGTTTGTGACCAGAAATAAGAAATTATCTCCTCATTATAAGAAAATGGGAAATCCTGATTTAATCTGTTTGGCAGATATTGTTCATTAAATTATTGTGTGATTGCTGTGTGACAACAGAGTAAGAGTAATATGGCCATGCATTGCTGTTTCAGGGTGTGTTTCTTTATGTCTCCCACAAACAGATCACCAGTCCCTTTCTCCAGCCCTCCCTGCTCAAAACCTGCCCTGCCCTAAGATGTGTAGCATGGCCATGCACTGCAGGTCTGAGAGTGCTTGCTTCAGTTCACAGAGCACAAGTAATAAACAGGTATCCTCTTGAGTTCTCAAGGCTTGAAACCTTTGTTTACTTTCAGGCAACTTCATTTAATATCATTGTTAAATAAAAAATAAACCTGAGCTGTACTTGGACCCCTTTTTGAGAGTGTTGTTTCAAGTATCAGTTACCTTGGCCTGCTTAACTTTTTTACTACAATTGAAACACTTCTATTCTCTTACTGCTTTAGCACTTGATGTTATGTTATAAATATAGAGGATGTAACAACTCCTGATGTGGCACGAATAGTTCTCAAGGCCAGGCTTTTCTGTTGTTGGGAAGTCTTTTTCTGATCAACACATTCTCCTTATTTCAGGCTGAAGCACATTAACCTGAAGATTCAAAAGGCTGAGGTTAAGTTTGTATTTCTGAGACCTGATTAAGAATGATAACAAATGCAAATGAAATTTCTGCTATAAACATCACTTAAATTACTGTAAATCCTCATTTGATTACTGCTGTGCTACAGGTACATACTTTTCTCTGTAAGTTAACCCAAATCTATTAGAAGTTTTGCTTTCTGAAATCAGCTGCTTATATGTAATATCTATTTTTTAAATGGAAATAAAATTAGATTATTATCCCCAGTAATGAATCAGAGAAACCAGGGAAAGTGCTGCCATAGTTGCTCCCGTGTTCAGTCAGGTTGTGTAAATATTTCATAGGAAAAGAGTAGCCTAGAAGGTTGTAGGAGAAACATCCTGTGAATCATAAATTCTTAAAGGTATGGCATGAGAAAAACAAAAGGAGCTTAGTGCAATCTGAAGGGACAAAAGAAGGTGAGAGGTTTACATCAGCACTGGACATTGAATTACAAGTAAATGCAAAGGGACTAAAGTGAATGTTCACATCAGCAAAAAATGACAAAATATTAAGTGAGGCTGAAAATGAAGGAATATTCAATTTGTTTGGAATCATGTGTTATTGAAGAACTGAGCACAGTATCTTCTTTCTCATAAGTATGACCTGAAAGATGGTCCTTCTTGTCCTCTCTTCCCAAATAGTAATATGCTGATACTGAGCTCCTTGTAGGGTTTTTTTTAAAAAAATGTTGCCTCTTAGTAAATGTAATTGCTGTCCCTCTTTGTTTTCAGTATATACTCTGAGACTGAGTCATGTCAATGTATGTGGGCTTTGACTTCTCTTATCTTCAGCAGAATAATCCTGTTCAACCAAGATCAGACAAAAACTTTTTAAGGAAGAGCAGAAAAGCATAGAGGAGAAAGAAGAAACACCTCTGTGTTAAGGGGATTTTAAAATGGGATCTGAGGAAGCTGCTGACATAGGGATGGAGGTTGTGGTCTCAGTAGGGAGGACAAAATTACTGTGCAGTAGTGAGGTTCCTGATGTTTATTGACTCATTTGATTCAGTCATAAGCTCATCCACTGTGTATAGGGCAAAATCAAAAAGGAGGTAAAGGCCTATCAAGAGCCCAAAATGTGACACTAATTTGATTAAATTGTATCTTGTTTTGGAATTACTCCTCTAATTGTCTTCTGTCTCATCACGGTAAAAAAAATCTCTCCCTTTTTCTTCATTTTAACAAGAGTCAGTTGTATATATATAGACTTTCTATTAAAATTCACTAACTGTGCTATTGCCATTTCTTTTATCTTCTCAGCCAGGTTAATAAGATTCTGTGTATACTGCAGAACAATAACACTCTTGTCTGGTCAAAAACACATTTTACATCTTCTGGGAGGAAGTAATCCTTACGTAAATATGCTGGTTGCGCTGTTCTGTCATTGGGAATTTGCTTGTGTGCTGAAGAAGAAAGGTTCCTAGCTGATTGTTTAGAATTAATTAAAGCTTCCAGAATTGTTTTTTGTGCTACACCAATGTAAGAATACTGATATACTATAACTGCAGTGCTCCCAATTCAGATTCAGTGGCAAAACTATATTGTAAATAAGTATAATAGAACAAAGATGATTTATGTTGGTAAAAGAATTGTCATATATAACTACATTCCAGGTATTTCTACTGCCACAGTATTGATTAGGTGACACATCTTTTCACAGCCTAGCTCACAAAGAAATGGTAGTTGTAGGTCACAAAAAGCATAGTACTTATTACAGTTCATTACAAAAATGCCTAATAAAGAACTTTCTGGAGCTCAGCTCTCATTTATCTCACTATCCAAATGTGGGATAGTGGCACTTGCAAAGTCTTCTGTGCAAAGAGAAGGAGTAAAGAAGAACCAAAGAAGTGGTAAGAGCTTCCAGTAACCCCTGATTCAGCTTGAAATTGTCATGCTAGGAGGATCCTTTACGACCTTTGATGACACTAAGGCAGAAAATGTCAACTTATGACTCCATCATGCAGAACTTGTGGAACAGTTTGATAGAGCTCATAACCATCAGCTGGGCATGTGAACTGTAATTAACAGCTCCAGCCATGGGCATCATGAGCCATGTTCCCATGCACAGGACATTTGTCCTGATGACCTTGTGTGGGCCACTACAAAGAAAGAGGCCATCTCCAGGAGAAGGACTGGTGCCCCCTCCTTGCTCCATATTTGCATGCATTGGTCCAGCTTAGAAGTGTTTGTAACTCGACTCGTGATCAGAATGACTTGTTCACTGTGCATATTTAGGTAAACAAAACTTGAGCTAGAGTAGGAATTACTGCAACTAAGGAGAAAAAATGTCTTATATGGAAGTTGGACATTGCTTGGATGCCAGTCTGAAGAAATGACCTTAACTTGTGCTTATAACACGGATTTTTGGGATCACCTTAGATAATGAAACTATGTCTCTATTCTCATCTGCTAATGGGAACAAACCTTACTTACCTTGTTCTGCTGTTTTTTCTAATCAGATGATAAGTTCTGGGACGAAGACTGTTACTTAAAATAGTAAATGTGTTCAGAACCCAGTTTGTAGGTGGAGCCACTAAGCCTTGGAGGCCACAGTCAAAAAGAGATTTATATGCCTTTGCCCTCTTATTTCTATGGGAAGTACATTTGTGGGTCTTTGTTGTAGACAATACAGATACACAGTAAATATCAGAAAAAAACTTGCTAGACTAAAAGATTATGTTGGAAAGGTAAAAAAGGACAGCAAAAAGAAAGACAACAAAAAAAGCCCCTGAAAGAACAAAGTTTAAAATAAATAAAAACAAACAAAAAATTACAATATGTAAAGTTTAAAGTTTTATATGTTAAAATCAAGCAGACTAGGTAGTAACTTACAAAAGTTGCAATGCACTGCTTTGAAACTGCGCTGAATGTCAAGAAGCTAGTAGAACTGCTTCATTCATTTCTTTCCTTCTTTGTTTTGTGATGAAGAGTACTATATCCATGTTATTTTAGGATAAGAAGATCCAGACCATGGGATATAAGAGTAGCATTAGTATGAGGAGGCTTTTTGCTTCTGCTGTTCTAGTTTTGGGGTGAAAACTAACTCCAGATCTTAATCACGTGCAGTGATTAATATCTTGTTAACAAGTGGATTGATTATATAGAAAATCTCAAGCTTGAGCATGACAGTGAAGGTGCAGAAGTTATTAGAGAACGGAGTCTTTTTCTTTTAAAGGTTTCTGTCATTGATGTGACTGAATCAGCAAATGCATTCTGATAAAGCAAAATTCTTCATAGCCAGAAAGGATTGGACTGAACTTCCCCCTCTGAAGGGGGAAACAGGGGAGAGCAAATGTAATGGCAATACATTGCCAAACTGCTGCCCTCGTGTCCTGCTGAGCTGGAGGAATGACTCAAAGCTATGACTTGCTTCCACTCCAGCTCTCACTTGCCTCTAAATGAATATTGTGGAGGAGGAAACGGAGGCACAGGGTCCCAGGTGTGGCCCTCGTCTCCCCCACAGGTAAAACTCAGCCCATGACCAGAAAGGGAGGAAGGGAACTGTTCCATGCCTGTGGGTATGGACTCCAATGAGCATAGACTAACATGTGAGGCCTTGTGAATGTGAGGACAGCCATGCTATTCCTTGTGGGGTTTGGTCCTTAGTGCTACGGGGAGGACAGGCAGACTAGTGAAATCAGTTGCTGCAGGACTTTGTGTGTGATATAATGACAGAGAATTTAAACTAGAAACCTCAGGAGAGATGTGCAGTTATTTGCTGTCAGACAAGATTCTGCAAATTGATTTCTGGCTCTGTTTGTTTGATTCTCTCTAGCTTGTTTTTACTTACTGCCACTGACCTCACCTTGTTGTTAACGGGTAGGAATTTAAAAGGGTGTCCTGATGGTGAGAAGACATAAATTTAACACTTCTGTGGGGAACTAGGAATACAAATCTTCCTGTCTTCCATGAGAATTTTTATTTCTATTTGAATCCTAAAAGCCCCTTCTCCTACCATCTCTGCAAGGTTAGATCTGAATTTTGTTTGAATAAAGCTGCCAAACCTGTGTAAAACCACACAAAGAAACTGCAATGCTGTAGTAATATTGGAAACAAAAGCCATTCTCTCATTTCATTTAACACTGTGGATCAGCAAAGAAGGAATTAAAGGTATTCTGATTGCTATTTGATTTTCTATCTCCCAAGAAAATTAATTAAATTAGTGTTTTGTTTAATAATATTTAATGAAAAAAAACCCCAAACCCAAGGGCTTTTTTTGGATTGTTTAACCATCCAAGTCCGGAAATCCTAGTGAATCACCTCTGAAGTCAAAAGGGGGTGTTGCAGAAGCAGACTTTATGCAGAATGGGAGAAAGGCAGTTCTTCATTTTCTTGGGAGAAAATTCAGCATTGAAAGATTACTTTATGCTAAAAATGCAAGTAGTAGATTTGCTACTGTAATCTTTTCAGTATCTCCATCCCCTTCTATGATGACAGTAGTTACCTGTTTAGGTCTATTTTTTAAGCTGTCTGGTAATTATTGCTGTATTGTACTGCTGTAGTTCAATGAAGCTGTGACTGGATGCACAGAGTCCCTTTCTTAGTTATGTTCATGCAACACATCATGGCTATGGAAGTCTGACACTGCTGAACAATCTTTATTTCAAAATGCATAGTAGAAAATGTCCCGTTTGCAGATAAAGAGTGAACATTCCTATCTATGCAGGCAGATGCGATTTTCACCCTCCACGTAAATATCATATCACGTAGATTCCTTGGGAAACTGGCTTTTATTGATGGATCCAAAAATAGCCTCCTTAAACCTTTCAGTCAGACTTAAATCTTTCAGTCAGAGTGGTCTGATGTCAGATCTACAAAAGTTATGTTGCCTAAATTATAAGCTTGATTTACTTTTTGGATGTATGAATTCAAATGTGTTCTTTGCAAATCCTAGCAATTTTGGTGTAATCAGAAGAGATTACATGCAATTTCATTGTCACTGAAAAGAACATCCACAAGGCTGTGAAACATAGGCAAGACAGCATTCTGTTCTGTAGGAATAATAGCCCACTGTCTGAAATAGATGTAAGATTTCTGTGATATATGGGGCTGTCTAGTGGTGCCTCAGGTAACATCAGTTTTATGCATGTAACCAAGGTTCCAAACCTTCCTTGCTCTGCTTCTTTCTGTTTGTGATTTTTCCTCCATTAATTAATCCTTTTCTGGCTATGTTTTTTACTTTGTTGGGAATCCAGTCAAGCAATCAGTTCAGATCCTGTCCTTCTGGGAGTTTCTATTAAAAAATAACTACAGTAGCTATGAAATATGATTAAATATTAAAATACTTTATTTTAATGATGCACTTTTATAGACTTGTTTTGCAGTTACTGCATTTTGCAGTAATTCCTAGATTTTTTTTCTATCTCAGTGTAACAGAGCCCAAAGTGCTAAAGGAGGGTGACTGCAGATTTTTCACACAAAATATTGCTGCGACCTATAAAATGCAGGTTTGGGGTCTTCTGATTTACTTAAGCATTTTGCGTTATTTTCTTGCACATGAACCTTTGTAAAGTGATTGTTCACCTTTTTATGTGTGTGTAATGGTATGTGCAAAAATGGCTGAAAGCAATGCTGGTAATAGGGATTCCAAAGGGATGGTGCTGGAGTTTTTTCCACTTGAATGGAAGCATTTCTTTGGTGATGGAAGGATGGGGGGTCTGGTTTTGTTGTGATTCTCTCTCAGTGCAAATGGGCTACCAGTTAAAGAATGCAAGATAAAATGACTTCACCTTACCTACAACTCAGGCTTCCCAGTCTCCAGAAATCTTCCCAGACAAATGTGGTAGTGCAGGTGTTTCTGTTAATGACTTCAGAGCAAATGCTGTTGGATTCCTTTAGAATAGTTATACCCTGGATCTGGGATTGTGCCTCACTGGATCCCCCCTCAGGGTGAATGCCATATCAATACCAGTTCAGTGCTTTACTGCATTTCTGGGTGCAAGTGTGCTTTCAGTGCTGTTTGATCCCCATAAATAAACTTTCCTGTGTCTGTCCTTAGAAGTATATACTTGTATGAAATACTGCAGTGGTCATAAATGTGTGGGAAAACTGACATTACTGTTCTTGGAAATACAAATTAATCAATTTTCTAAAAGTTTCATACTGTCATATATATATGTATATTTTGCAAGAGATTTTGGAGCAAATTCCCAAATGGATACCACATAGAGTAAAATCCACTTCAAAAAAATCCACTTGATTGTTCTTGCTGAAGAAATCATTGTTTGCAGTAGTTTTAAGTCCCTTACTTTCTTTTAAATGTTTGAAAGATACTATCAACTGAACTCTAATAGTTTTATCTTTATTAAATTTTGAACAATATGCAAAAAATTGAGTAATTCAAACAATTTCCAATGAGTCTGTAGTTTATGATAAAATCTATAATAATGTAATTTGAGTTTCACCCATCTTCTAAATGCTGTGAGCAAATTCTTTTCCATATTAAAAAACCTGCTGTCAAGATTGAAGAGGCTGCAGCAAAGAATTGTATAAGTGCTTAGGACTGTGAGGATATGAGTTATGAAGACAGATTAGACAGACCTAGCTACAGGCTGTAGTATATTAGACAGCATAGATAAATTGAGGCTAAGAGGGCATCTCACAGTGGGATGAAATACACTGAAGGAATGCTATAGATTGATACTTCTCCATGGTTTAAGACTAGTTGCTTCAAAAATGTGAGGTCACATACCATGAAGTTGACAAGTAGACTTGGAAACAGAGACAAATGTAGACAAAGCATTGAAGTGAAGCATTGGAGTTCACATAAAGGAATACTGTTGCAAACTATGCATTAGCAATAAATATAAATTATTTCAAGAAGAAATTGGATTAAGCAACCTTAACAAGAGAAATAACATGGTTTCAGGTAAAGAAGAATGCAAGTACTGGGATAAATAACCAAGATATAAACAGAACCTCTTCTTCTTCTGAAGAAGAAAATACATTTTTCCCCTACTAATTAAGAGATCTACCTTCCATCTTGTCTTGCTGGCCTTGCACAGTTTCTGCTCATGTTTCAATGAATTTGGATGTCCTTCTGCTATTAAAGCTTAGGGCTCCCTCAAGGTATGTAAAGTAACTCAAAAGGATTGTGGGTTGCAAAGGTTTTTGAAGTAATTTTATTTTTAATTTGCTACTATGTAGTAGTGGCACGTACACATATCTTAGACCCAAATGAAATTGTACCCTTTTGTCTATTTAATAAGGTTAGCTCACATGCCTGGAAGTAGAAGGCTTTGTGTTCCCCATTTGGTGCTTTATAGAATTTCAAATTATAGTTATTTGTAGAAAAGGCTGCTTCTATTGTATCATAATAGTGATTTTTTCTGTATCTCACTAACTTTGTAAAACAAGCATTGAATTTTAACTTCTGCTGTACTGACCTCTGTGTAGTCTAAAAAAGTTCATCTTATCAGTTGTACTCATGGTGCTAAAATAAAAACTAGCTGTTTCTTGATAATAATGGGGAATTTGCTTTCCTTGGAGGTATCCAGTCATAGGACTGGCTTATGCTGCTTGTTGTGACTTCAGCCTGCATTAGCAGGAAAAGACATACCTGTGGTGTGGTGTGACAGGATGGGAGCTGGGAGGTGACAGCAAGAGGTGTCCTCTGGCTCCTGCACCCCAGGTGTGGTGGGTTACAGTGCCTTGGCCAGCACCTGGATGCCACCCAGCCACTCCCTCCCTCCCTTGCTCAACAGGACAGGGGTAGGAAATTAGATGAAAGAGCTTCTGGGTGGATATAAAGACAGGGAGATTTCTCCAGTTATCATCACAGCCAAAACTGACTCGACTGCAGGGAAATTTATTTGATTTATTGACAATTTAAAGCAGATTTGGGTAATGAGAAACAAATAAAAAATTAAAACAGTCACCCTCACCCCAGCCTTTTCCAGGCTCAAATTCAGTCCTTCACTCCTGCCTGGCATGGGAAAGGCCTGGATGCTCCTCAAAGATGTTGTCCCTGACAGTGCCTGGGCACCTGCACCCCACACCCTTAGATATATTAGTCTTTCTTTTTTTTTTTTAAGGAAGCTTAAAAAGTATCTTCAACAATTTATCTTTTCTTTTCTGCAGACTATTTAAGGAGAAATTCCTTTATTTTCTTTAGAATTAACAATAGTTGAAATCTTGAAATAAATTAGCCCAAAAGAAAATACTTTTCTCTGTCAAAACATTATTTTAAAAGGAAATTATATTTAAAGACTTTAATTTTGAATACACATTAAGGAAAAGGTTGCTATCACTTACTTCATTGGAGGGGTGACCCTAATTGATCTGGCTTTTTTATTTTTTTTTAATAAATTAATTACTTAAGCATCATCAGATATCTAATTAAGTTCCCTATTATTATGAGTATTCTATCCTCTGATGGCTTACATTAGTAAATAGTTCTCACAAGGTAATTGTTTCCACCTGGCATATAAAATCTTTTCCCTGTTTTTTTAAGGAATGGTAGAAGCAATTTGGCATCTTACACTGCCTTCTTGCACTTAGAATTAAAAAAAAAATCTATTTAAGAAACTTTAATAAAACCATAGTAGTCACACTGCCCTCATGCTCATGTGAATGAAATGATCACACTGGAGAATAATACTTCTGACAATTCACCTATGACAAATTTTACAGCTGGCCCAAAATCATGCCTTGAAGGGAATCTATATGTTTCCCTACTTCAAGAATACAAACCTAAGAATACAGTAAAAACAAATTAGAAATTTTCATCTTGAACTTATAAAGCCAAAGTTTGTGACTGATCATATAACACAATCTTCTTACCCTGGTGTGTTCTGTTAAGAGGCTGTACCTGTTTTTATTCCCAGAAAGAAGCATTTCATTTCTTTTCTTTCAGCTGAGCCTGGAGTGAAAAGCACAGCAGCTGTGGTCCAAAGATAGTAGACTTACAGATGTGTGTTTTGCAAATGTGGAAAATGAAGTTCAGCCAGAGATGTTTCTTTCCATGACCTCAGAACTTGCTACTCTAGTAACAGGAACAGCCTCCAAATTGCTCTTCTCTATTTTTTTCTCTTTTCTTCTTTTTTTTTTCCCCTTTTTAAACTATGGTATGTAAATATCAAACCAAATATAAAGGCTCCCTCCACATGTCCATTCCAGGCATTCTCCTGATGTGAGACCCTCTAATATAAAAATCAATTTCTTTGTTTATCTCTTGGCAGAATATTAATGTTAACATTAACACTTATATTTTCACTTGCATTTTCAACACCTTCATCTCAATGGACAACCAGATCTTCAGAGTAACCTTTATCCTCCCACCAGTCTGAATGAAGCAATCTCTGTTTCAAAACATTAATGTTTTTTTCTGTTTTCTTCAAGTGTATTCTCATCTTACTTGTATATAGGATGTAATTAAAAAAAATACGTAAGGAACACAGAGCTAGAAACAAAATCTTATTGCATTTGGGCAAATATGGAAAAGATAGAGTGGATTTGAGAGATACTGTAAGTTTGTTTAGGAAAAATACTGCCAAGACAGCTTAACAAATTTGTTTTGTGTGACTGTGACAAATTATAGTCTTTTTGCTGTAATGCAATATGGAAATTGGCAACTGCATCAACATAGTATCTAGAAAAATTTACATATCCCTTCATCCACACATGTCCACTATCAGTTACTCAGATTGGCTGATATTTAGAGTTTTATGTGACTCAAACACGTAGGTTATACACAAAGTAGAATTCTCAAATTGTTATTTGTCAAATGTGTACATTTAGTATAAAAGTCAGAAGTCAAAAATTTCCAGCTTGGCTGCCTAACAACACGCCCTGGTTTTCAAAACTGTCTGATTTCAGCCGAGTTTTCTATTGTTTGCCCTGAGACTGAAGCATTGGGAATTCGTTTCAGTGCTGCCTTTACACTGCAGTGCTTCTCAAATGAATATACTTTGTGTGAGGGGGGACAAAAAGAGGTCTGGTGACCCCCTGGGTGGCATTGCCTCCTAAGGGCAGAGACTGAAATCACTGAAAGGGAGGCCCCAGCCTCATCCTTGATACCACTAATGTGAGAGAGGATTTGTGTGAGTGTGTTAACTCAGAAAAATCCTCCTGCTCCCTATCTGGGATGAGAAGGCTCCTTCCATTCTGTAAAATATCAGCTTTTCCCATACCTGGCATTTATTTACACTCAAGCAAATCCTCCCACCTCTGGGCTCTTTGCAAGACTGCCATGAGAGAAGAGTCACTGCAGACCTCACACATAAGAGTGACAATGAGTGAGTCTTGCCTCTGGCTTGACTTGCATTTTGGGGTGCTTGGTGCCCAAGAAGAGAGCTTGTGATGATGGAGCCCAAGCTTGGGGTACATTCTTTAGTGGAGTACAGTCTGTGGAACTAAGTCAAGCCTCTACATGAAAATCAATGATTTTTTCCCAAAGTGAGAAGCTTAGGCAGAATACACCTGAGCAATGCCAAGAGCTGTGACTGGTAATGCTGCTCAGCAGCTCAAAGTATAGGTCTTCTGTACAACAGGTTCCATGCTGCATGTGTTGTTTCATCTTCTGTGAATTATGCAGTTACATGCCTATTAAAGCTCTTCTTGTTTCCTCTTCTGTAATTCAGATTTCATTTTTTTTCCAGTTAGGAGGCCATCTCGTTTGAGTCAGAATAACATGTTAATATGGAAAAAAGACTCCATTTGTTTTGAAAATGAGCATGATTTTGATTGTTCCCTGGTAAAATGCTGTAGTTAAAAAAAAAGCACAAACAACAACAAATCAAACAGCAAAGCACCTATAAGATAATGTCCTTTCCCAAGCCTAAACAGCCCCTGGCTGGAAGGCAGAATTTAGGTTCTTGGTTTATAAATTGCTATAGCTAAGACAATAATACATCATTTTCTGCTATCACATAGCAGAGACAAATCAGATAATGCAGATAAAATCTCCTTTCTGCAGCTTAAAGTGAATGAAAAGCAGAGATAAATTGCCATCCCCAAATCAGTGGCAATAGAAACAAGAGAGGAACCTCCTACTAAGATGAATATAATTGCATCTTGATTTCTAAGACTTCTAGATTTGTAATTCCTAGAAAAATTAAACAGGTTTTACCTCAAAGCTATTTTTAGTGTGTACAGGTATATTTTGGTAATGGTAGGAACTGTTGATATGTCAAAGGTAATTTTTGATGGCAAGATATTGAAGGAGAACACCAAATTGTATATATTATCACACTTGATGATGAGCAGCTGTAAGCCCAAACTAACATAAATTAAATGTGTATCACATTTTTCTGCACCCTGGGGAAGTGCAGAACAGTCATGCAGTGATTACACTTCCACCAGCACGCCATTAACAACTCCAGATGGCAGCACTTTAGCTGCAGACATCTCCAGGTGTAATAGAAAGGCTAAAAATAACTAAACAGCAAGGCATGACCTAGTGACAGCCTAATTTGCAAAAGGAATGAAGAGACAACGGGACTGTTTAACTGAAGGCATCTGAAAGAAATTGCTTAAGCCATGAACAGATTCATGTAAATATAACATTTTCTTAAGGAAAGACATATGCAACAATCTGTCTTTTCTTTCTGCATAACTCATCATGAAGATGAAAAGTGTATGTTCATTCAAGTACAAGCTTATATGTATAACCTGGTAGAAAAACACTAAATTCCACTCAAAAAGAGATGAACTTTCTTCATCTTAGGCTTACTGTCATCCTGATAGGAAGGCAGAGGAATCTGTATTTGCCTTTCAGCAGATTTATTCTCTGGTTGGTTGCTTGGTTAGTTTGTTTTAAGACAAGATACTGGAATTTAAATATATGCCTTAGGAAGCAATGATATTTTCATTTTTTTTTGCTTATTGCCCACAAAGTGCCCTGGGACATCTTAAATAATTACCATCCATTTAAGACTGAATTTTATAGGATAATTTTATTGGGTCTTTCACTTATGTGCTAACAATCCTTGTATCTATGGGCATGAAGTGGATGTACTGCTGCTGGCTTTAAATAGAAATAGTGATTTCTGTCAAACACATTTTACATCATTTTCAAAAAAGTTACTGGGCCTAGAACAGAGGTGAGAGTGCTACCAGGGCAGAAGTGAATGACAGATGCAAAGCTCATTCTGTGAGGAACTGTTATTACTTATATAAATTCAGGTAAATCAATCAGAAGTAACAGCTTCCCAGTTGTCCTTTGACAGCAGATGTGGTTGTATGGTGAAGAACTCCTTCTGAGGAAAAAATAGTGTCCTCAAGACAAACTCATTTTCTTTAGTAGTCTGTAAGTTTGCAATCTATTTTAGCTCTAACATAACCCTAACAGACTTAGCTGGACAGATTTTTTTTTCTGCAGCTGATAAAACTTGGGTGTCTTTAAATTGTCAGTGGTGATTTTATTGGTATGTTTCAGTTCAGAACTGTTCACGGTCTACAGGGATCATACACAATTTAACAGAAACAGTCTTGAGCATCTCTGGAAGCAAACGCAGAGAAAAGTTTCTGTGGTTGCTGGAACACTGAGGGGGATAGATGAGTCTGGTTTCACACAAGTCTGAAAGTGCAGCCAGTTCCTGAGCTATGTCTCCTCCTTTGCCCCCAGTGTGCTGTAGCTGTGCTGCAGTCTCGTGAATTTTGCATTCATCCTTTTGCATCCTGCTGTTGCCATCATCCCTCCCTCTAGCACAAGTCCTAAAAGGAGGATCTTCCTTCTTCCATCTCTCAGGATCAGAGCTAAAAGTCATCTTTTCCCTCCCCAAACTGAAGAGATTGGTTCCTGCAGCAGCTTGCCCAACCATCTTTTGGCCCACACTAGATGAGAGCAAGCACAGCATGCTCACACTAGAAATAGCAACTTGTCTCATGGTCAACATGCCTATGTAGGTGATGAAAAGGAGGAGAAACTTATGTTTGTCAATAACCTGAGGTGTGTAAGATTAACTTTTTGAGACAATGGGGAACAGTCATTTCATAACAAACAAAAGATGAGGCTAGCAGCTCTTCCTTGTCTGTCACCTGATTGTGGCTTTCAAAATAGGCAAAAGAGATATCATTCATGATACCACCATTCTAAAAATTAAAAAAAGGCTCACTAAAAATGTGATTTTCTGTCCTGAACACTGGCAAGGCAGAAAAGTGACTTCTGCTGATAAAAACCATCTTTTACAAAAATCCAGACTTGCAAGACCTGTACATCCCCTGCCTGAGGCACAAGAATGCAGTGAACTCCCATTCATTTATGTCTGAGCTAAAAAATCAGGAAAACCTTGCTAAATTAAATAGAGTTTCAGGCTTATGATGTTTATGGTTCAGACTCAAGAGATAAATCAGGCAAACATCAACACTTTGTCTGCTTATCCAAATTAACCCTTATAACTTCTGAAATTTGTTCATGGCTCATGTCCCCAATGCAGGAAGGGAAGTTAATGAGACACTTGCTTATATTAATCTCACTTCCAGTTTGACATATGTGGATAGCTAATACAATTTTAGAGATGCAATAGTTCAAGCACACTGTGGTGATAGGCAAATATTTATACATAATCATCTTGTTATATTAAGAAGTTTATTATTCAAATATGTTCTGCCTTTTGAGATATAATAACTTTTCAACTATCCAAAAGCAAAATCAAATGTGATGACTTTCAAAAGATCTTTCTGTGAATTAATATTCTGGTACCAGAAAAAATTGTTGTTTGGCATTTATTTGTTGTAAAGGACTTGTGTATTTACTGGATATTGAATGCCTTCATCTCTGCAGAGGCATTTCTATTTGGAGTTCCATCCGTGCCTGCCTTCCCTGTCATAGCCACAAGCCTAAATAGAGAAGATGTTTATCATTTTCCATTTAGAAATTAGTATTCTGGTCCCTCTGCAGTGCATATAGAATGCTCGTTATGCTGGAGTTTCACTGAAGTAGAAGTGATTGTACCAAGGGAAAAATTTCTCTCAATCAGGTTTGAAGTGCATGCCTCAGGGACGGGGGCATCATCTTCCTTTCTTGCACACAGTCACTCTTCTTATATCAACACCAATTACAAGGTAAGGTTCAAAGCTTGCCTGTGAGTTCGTTCATATTCAAGCCTGCTGAGAACAACCTGTCCCTTCCTCTCTGCAGACTCTTCTTATATTAGAATTCCCTTTCCTTTTTTGTATCTATATAAAATATACAGAAACTGTCTCTTTCAGCCAAGGACTTTGAAAAGCCACGAGTTCTGGTTAGTTCTTAATATTTTTGAAGTATTCTTCTGAAAATAATCTTCTCTGTCTTTTTGATTAGACTGGAGACTTTTTGGAGTTTGTGTTCTACCCTGCAAAATTTTAAAATGGGGAACACTGGCTTTTACTTATTATGCATAAAAGTTGGGGGAAAAGTTCTTGCATGCAGAAACCTATTTCTCTTCAGGAAAAGTGGGAGCAGATTAAAAATTTGCTCTGAGTATCTGGGTGAAAACTAAGGTTGCTAGAACTATTTTAACCTCTAAACTGTTCTCTGATAAAAGTGTTCAGGAGGGTGCCTGCATTTGAGGCCTCCTTGGTTCAGGTAATTTTAAGCTGAAAATGATAATGTGCAAAAGATTACACTGGGGAAAACCAAGGCAGATTGTCAATGCAGGCTTGTGTTTTGTGGCTGAATGATGGTAATCCTATTTCTGCAGGAAACAAAATAAGCTTGTCTCTATTGCAGCACAAGCAGTCTCAATCAGCAGATTTCTTTTTTTATATTCTCAGTTACTTCTTTGTACTGTTTTGCCTTCAATTTATCTTGCTAGGAAATTCTTGGTAATCTTCTGTGATAAAGGCAATCCCACATAATTAACTGATGCCTAATTTTGTGCATAAAGTCACTCACCGTTATGGAACTGTGCCTGGGAACCTTCCTAGGAACCTCAGGAGGAGAGAGGTCTGTGAAAATGATCATGGTATGCTGCTGTAGTTCAGCAAAAGTATATAAAAATTTGGGTGCTTATCTGTGGAAAAACTTTTTGTCTTTGTAAAATTCACACAGATCTTTAGCAATTAGAAAAGGTTCTTAAAATAGCCACTTGCTTCTTTTCTATTTCAGTGACTTTAATATAAAATGACTGCAACAAACCAAACCAAATTGTAAAAGTGCTGTCCTCCACTTCTGATTTCTGCACTGTTATTGATCTACATTATTCTATAGCTCTAGTGTCTGGCACAACCACAAGGTGACACACCTATCTGACAAAATGTGCCCACAGCTTAACACTTCCATTTATTTTAGGAAAAAACCCAACCCTGAGTGCTCTGAAATTCCATCAGAATTAATAGAAAAACATGTTATTTAGTATAAATTGAGAGGAAGATGGAATTGAAGGGAGCTCAACTGTTTTTAAAAGTTGGCTAGACTTCTTGAACTTTTAACACCAGAATAAAAATTTAATTGAACAATGGGAGAATATCTTCCCTCTTTGAGCTGCATGTAAACTATCATATGGCATGTAAGGAGACACTACATTCTTTACTTGACACTGCTGCTATATTACATTTAACTCTTGTAAACATCATTTCAAGAGAGATGAGGATAGAGGATATGTTCAAGACCAGTAGGAGTCTTGCTGAAAAATGAATGCAAAATTAGCAGTAAAGTTTCTTGAGATATCAGTGTTTCTTTGTTTTTCCTGTATATTTTCTGCTTACTCCTTCTATAAAAGTCCAAACTCAGTAGTTTATTCAGAATCTATCCAGTTGGATAATTTTCATGGTGCAGCCAACCTGTTTCTCTTTGTAGATCACTGTTGCTGCATCATACTGCTTACTAAGGTGGGCATTTTAATGATCTGTAGGAGAATATAAGTTTGGAGTAACTCTAATTACTAACTAAACTTTATGGTGAAGTGTAAAGGTATTGAACTTTTCAGTCATGAATAGACCAACCCAGAGCCAGAATGGAATCTGTGTCAGGCACCACTACTACTTATAAGGACCCAGCAGTGGTAGTGCTCAAGGCCAGGTTGGATGGGGCTTTGAGCAACCTCATCTAGTTGAGGATGGTGTCCCTGGCCATGGTAGGGGAGTCAGACTATGGGATCTTCAAAGGTCCCTTCCAACCCAATCCATCCGGTGAATCTTTGATTCTATGATCTTGGCTGGGGAGCAAGGAGAAAAAGCCCTGGCAAGCTGGGCTTTGTTTATGTGCTGTCAGGGAAAGGGTATTCCTGGAGGTCTTAGGACTGCTGCTCTTAGAAGGATTTCCTCTGCCTTTCTGCCCACTCTTCCCCAGTAGTACCTGCTTTCCTACATGTATCTTCCTCAGACTCACCAGCCATCCTACAAGGCCATGTGTTTTCTGGCTGGAGCAATCTGCCCCCTCAGATACACTAGAACAGGAGAAACACTCATGCCTAGAGCAGGCTCTGTCATCGGTGCAGTAGTGAGGAAAGAAGGCTATGCAAAACAGAAAACATCAAATCAGCCTTACTCAGTACCAGCAAATTCACCAGCAAATCTAATTTGGACACACTGCTTCTCATCAGTCACCAAATACTCGGCTTAGGAGACACCATGCCTCACTACCTAATCCTTGGCCTAAAGCTATATAAATAATACCCTGTGCTGTCAGGGCCCAGAGGACACCCCCAGTCTTGCCTGTGCCAACACAGCCCCCTCAGGGCTCCCCATCCCCTGCCCAGGGCTCCCCATCCCCTGCCCAGGGCTCGCTCCTGCCCTGCTATCCCCAGCATGGGGAGCCCTCCATGGTCCTGGTTGACTGGGAGCCTGTGGTGCTCTTTGACACAGATGATGCCATTGACACAGCTCTCCCTCAAGTGAATATTGAGATACTGTGAGTTTTTTAATGTTTCTTCACAGAGTGACAGAGTTCTTGGGGTTGGCAGGGACCTCTGGAGATAAACCTGTCCAAATCTCTGCCAAGGCAGGGTCACCTGGAGCAGGTGACACAGAATGTGTTTAGGTGGGTTTTGAATATCTCCAGAGAGGGAGACCCCACAGCCTCTTTGGGCAGCCTGGTCCAGTGCTCTGCCCCCCTCCAGTGGCAGAGTAAACAAGTTCTCCCTCGTGTTGAGGTGGAACTTCCTGAGTTTAATTGATGGGCATTGCTCTTCATCCTTTTACTGGGCACCACTGAAAAGAGTCTGGCAGCATTGTCTTGGCATCCACCTTTGAGATATTTATGTGCATTAATGAGATCCCCTCTCAGCCTTCTCCAGAGTAAACAAACCCAGCTCCCTCAGTCTCTCCTAGGAAGACACATGCTCAAGACCCCTAATCATCTTATTAATTCTAAATGTTCAATACTTTGGTGAATTACATTCCCCAAATCTGCAGCAAGAATCTCATAGGAGGGAATGTGTCTCCTCTGACCACATCCAGGCCTCAAGGGGACATTCATCAGGCCTGACCAGTGCCAGGCTACAGGAAGGCTCTACAATTCACCTTAGGAAGAACAGGAACTGAGGAACAGTAACAATGCCAAAGGAGCAGAAATGCCTGAAAAAATGCAGATTTGAATACAGAAATGTTAAGCTTATCTTTGGCTGACTAGCTCTATTCCTGTACAATAAAAAAAAGCCTAGATGACAAAATCATTTTGAAATCAGAATTTTGAGGGTGGGGGGAAGAGATGAAGTCCGTGTAGGGGAGAAAGAAAAGTGTGGTGTCCACTGGGTAGCCTGAAATATACATTCTAAGTATTTAACTTTTCTCTTTAATATTTTAAAATAAATAAATTAATAAATAAGAAATGTTGCCAGTGATTGATATACTCCTGACACTTCTTTGTTTTACTTTGTGATCACTCCCCTAGTGCTTACATAAACCGCCTGAAGGTTTGCTTTTGGTATTTTACCTTGTGGTCATGTTTAGAAGCTGCTTCATCAAAACAAGGTTTTATAATTTCAGAAGTTTATGAAGCAAAGAATTGGAATAGCTGGAAACATACAAAATAGTCTTTTGCCACTCAGTAGTTCAGTTATAAACCTGAAATATGTAAAGTAATAATAGAACATCAACATTTACCACTCGAAATAACCTATCAGATTTTCTATAGGAGAGAAAAGTTTGAAACCAAATAAAATTACCTCCTGGGATCTCCCCAAGCAAAATTCAAATAGCCTCTGAGAACATCATTGTAGGGGAAGGCACTGAACATCAGGCAATTGGTGCTCTGACAATCTTGAAAATGCACCATTTACAGCAAACAATTGACGAAATGTCAGTGTATAACTTTGCTATTTTTTTTCCATATGTGTATAACTAAATGTATTGCTACTGTTTATTTCTCGATGCTGTTTGAAAGAATTCCTACAGCCAAATATAAATTTTTTTGCTGTTAGGATTTAAGAGGCTGCCTAATGTGAACAATTTATGTCCAGCTGAGCTCCATTTTATATTTTCTCAATGATATAAGGATTGATCAATTAGAAATTAATTTATATAATTATTAATATTCTTATTGATCTGAAGACACCTTCCTTAGAAGCTTCATATGCATAAATATGGAATTTCTTATATATATGTCTTAATATATAGTATTTTAAGTGTATAGCATTCATAACTGCTTAGTGTTTTGTCCTAGTTTGGTGAGATGATCTTAAATTTGGCTTTGATTCTGGCATAATATAACTACATGACAAGGTAACTCTCCTAGTTGAACAAGGGAAGTCAATTGATGTAAT
>VZTT01055065.1:30937-75013 GCA_013400855.1 Buphagus erythrorhynchus | reverse complement strand
GTCCCTGTAAAGTTGTACAAAAGGGTTCATATTGGTAGCTTTGCAAATATCCATTTGTTCAAATATTCATTTCAGTTAAAGAGATAATTCCTATCTCAGCATTTTGTTTTCCTCACTGCCTGGTTGGGATGTACCATGTTGGCAGTAGTGGTGTGTGTATGGTGCACAGCTGTGTGCCTGTCACAGGGGATGATCCTGCAGAGGTGAGCAGAGAATACAGGAGACTCAACATCCACACCAACACCCCTTTAAGGTGCACTTCCACCCTGGTGAATGAGTGCCCACGAGCAATGAGGCACACTCAGGGCACCCCAGTTTAGTTTCATACCAAAAGAGCACAGCCTGTGTGCTCTGAGGTTGCCCTGCGGTGAAAAGCAAAATGACATAATGGGGAATGTTCAGGAGAGTCTCTTCAAAAGTACACTCCTGTTCCCAGCTAAAATACCAGTGGAGCTGGGATTTTCAGACTGAGGTAGAGGATTAGTCATCCCAAGGGTTGTACTCAGACACCTGGAAAAAAGTATTTCTCAACAGTGTTAGACTGCTGCATCATTTATTTGCTGAGCTGGAACACAAGGTCTGTATTCTAAATTCTACAGAAGAGTCCAAAGTTTTGGTTAAAATGCTTTTAGGTCTTAATACACCACTGAAGTGTATGACCCTGGGAAGTTTCATTAAACACGATCTCTTCTGCTTCAGCTTCCAGCTGTATCCTGCCATGTTTAATAGGAAAGCTAACTCTCCTACCCTGCAGTAGAGGCTTGAAGCCCTGGAGATGATGTGGCACCAAGCTGCAATAAATACGTTTTCTGCACACCGTTCCAGTCCAGGCATGGCACTGGGAGAGGGCTTGCATTTCTCTTACTTCATCACTTTGTGTAGGCCCACGTGGGTTATGTGCTCTGCGTGCTGGCTTTCACTGAGGGTTAGAGCTCCATCTCTCTGATGTTCCTTGAGTTGGAAAGCTCATTTTCATTTCATTACTAGAGCTCTCCAGCCTCCTGCTGACTCAGCCTTTCCTCCTGCAGTACGAAATGTCATGTGGACACAGTCATTTTCATATATCCTTGTTCAGACTTCATTATAATTTATTATTAGCTATATTAAGTCTCTCATACATAAGTCTTGAGCAGCTTACCTATCAGTATGGTGACTGAGTGAGCAGCTGAGAAAGGGTGTCAGTAATTTCTTTCTCTCATCTTCTTGATATCAAATATTACAATTATTGCAATTCATTCTTGGCACCCACATTTTTTCATTAGCAACATACTGTTCACACTTATTTTCTTGCTACCTACAGTAATCAGAGAAATGAGGAGCTAATCACTTATCTGTGCACTGTAGTAGAAATGAGTAAAATGATCGCAGTTTGGGAATTGCTGTTACACACTCATGTAAGTGATGCATAATAAAGTTATACTGATAGAAACAAGATATTCCTGGACAAAAATCACCTGTGGTTGCTCTGAATAAACTACAAGTTGTATACTATGTTCCGACTGTGACATAAACCTACTTTTTGTTGAGTAAGTAGTTTATTTTTTAAGCCCTAATTCTGATGTAAGTTGTGCAATTTTAAACACATGCTTGATTTTAGAAAGATTTTCGGACTTGAATTTCTCATAATATTATGGACTTTTTGGCATGGATTTTTATTTTAAAACAATATTGCTCAAAGAGAATCCCATCTTTACAGCACTTCAGGCTGAAATATTTTCTACATGGAATAAATTGGGCCACTTTATAACTCTGAGTTCAGCAATCATAAAAGTTCATAATGTTCAAAATTCGAACTGAAAAATTATATTCAGTAGAATTTAGGGGTGTGTCTATTATTTTGAACATTATTTTGAGGTTGGTAGGTATTCAGAATGTGTTCTTCATTTTGGCTATATAGAATACCTGCACATAAACCATGAAGGGCAGTCTAAAGGGCCTTTGTGTTTTCTCAGCAAGTTAGGAACAAAGAGCTTCAGAGTTTTCCAGGTGCCCTACCTCTTAGATGATGTGTTTCAGATCTTTCACCTCTACAGTGCACCTGGAGGCAGAGCCTCTCCTGCTTCAGTGGGTTGCAGCCTTTAAGGTGTTAGGAACCAGGTCCTGGAAGAAACTTTGTGCCTCCTGTCAGTGCTCATTACACTTCAAGATAGCCTTTTCTTGAGGACCTGGTGTATTTTGTATCTCTTCACAAATAGACAGAGAAAAGGTAAAACATCTATATCAATAAAAATCTGTCCATCTAGGTCCTATTTTTATTTTAGCCTCTCCTTGCAAGTCCTGGCTAGTTCCAAAATTGCCTTTACTGTAGAAATCCTTTCCCTGAGTTATGTAACATTTCTCCTCCCTCTCTGATTAGTGATTGCTTACCCTTGAATACAGCAACTCTAAATGGTGGCTTTAAGATGAACTCCAAAGACTGGGAAAAAATGAGCCTGAAATAATCAGCCTGACATAAAAAATACCAGAAACCAGAGAAGCAGAGATTTTTGTGGTGGTTAAACAGAGATTTTCACATCAAGGTCCTTTTTTGGTTCATTCCTTAATTTTCTGTTTGGTTTTCAGCAGATCTGAATTACAATAAGATGCCTTTACCTACATCTTCCACCACAGCTGGCAGTCAACTCTCTTGAAAGGTAGGCTATACATTAATAGTTGCATTTGTTGATGCATCCCAAATGATCTCTTTGGTAGAAATACTGAATATGCTACAGAGCTTCACCTAAAGAAATCTAAGTGCACTTGGAGGTTGTTGACAAAAAGGCTGAAGATTCTAAGTTAATATAATAACTTATAATTAACTTATAATAACAACTTGTGTCACTTGTAATTAATTTTTCTATACCATTTTATGTGTTAATAATAAGACTGCAGGTATTTGGATTTGTTTTTAAATGTAACCTGGAAAGCACACTTACAACTTAGTTTCAGATAATTTTGCAGAGGAACCTCCTCTGGATCCTGAATGACAATACCCCTATGGAAAGTGTGGTGGGAGCAGTCGGGTAGGCCCTGGGGAGATGAACATCCAGCACTTACCATAACAGCCCTGGGCATCTCACTAATGTCCCTTTGAAAGACTGAACTGTGGAATTAGATGGGGGAAAGCTTTACTCAGTGCTGTAATTCACTTCCCTGCCATGCAGGAGAGGAGACCCAATGGTCCTGTGTGGCAGTGGGATCATAGTCCCAGTCATGAGCCAGGCAGTGGCATCCCATTGTGCTTGGTCTTGGAGAGGCATACATGAAGAAGATGATGGCTTTTCCACAGTTCTTGACTTAGTTGGCAGTAGATTTATTTCTTGCTTTGCTTCTCTCAGGAAAACACTGCATCATGTATTATGGAAACATCAAGGAAACTGTCTTGCCTGTGCTGTTAGTAAATGACATAGTGCTTCTTGGTAGAATATAGATGTCAGCATGACTACTGAAAATGTCCAAGGGTGTCATGAGTCCTTGCATGCAAGGGAGAGATGGCATGCTATTAATGATCCTTTCCTCCACAAGCAAATTCCAGTCATGTTATATGAAGTTGGGACCGAAATAAAAATAGCCCTTCATTAGAAGCAGCCTTGTCTGCTGTCCCTATGGCATAGTAGATTTATTTAAATAACATTGTGAATTCTTGGGGAAAACAGAACCCAGAGATGCAGCTATTATTTCTGCTGTAGTGTACAAGGACTTTGCTGCTGTGCATAATAACAGCCATGTTGATGGGTAGGTCTAAATTAAAAGTGAAAGAGGTTATTCATTCATTGCAAAAATCCATCTTAATGTGAAGATTAAGGTGTTTGGGGAGGTTTTTTCATTTTATTTTTGCTTTTAGGCCTATATTCTATTCAGGGCTGTGTTAAAGTTGGAAAATTGTTAATGTTACGGCAGATCAGCAAAGTTTTAAACTATTTGAGTTTCTTTTTTACTTCTCCTCTACTAGGCAATTACAAACTCAGTGGGGGTTTATCCTTGGTGCAAAGTGCTGCATCTGATGTCTAAAAGAAAGTGGTGACTCTTCTTCATTTTTTTGCATATATTGGTCAACATTAATCAAAGTGTTTCCTTGCTGTAACATCTGAGGTCCTTACCTGTTTGGAATTAGGAAATATCTTTGGTATTTGAGAATGTTAACCAGTGACAAGCATCAACTGACACAGGGACTTAGGGGAGTATAAACAGTGTATTTGAATGGGCAGGGACTGTGGTGAATGCAGGTCAGTGGGACAAAGTGCCTGAGCTGTTCTGAGTGCTTTGGATGCTTTCATGGCTTCAGGGACTCTGGTACCAGTGCTCAGTGTACTCCTTGTGGATGTTTTGCTGATGGAAATTGGAATTCACCCCTGCCCACAGCCACAGGAATAGCCATGCTTAAAAAATATTTCTCAGTTTGCTACTGTCAGAAGGTGTAACAGTCACTGAGCCACTCTATCGAAATGTAGTCCTATGACTGACTGCAGGTGTAGAGAGGAAGCGTGCAAGTAAGAAGAAAAGAATTTACTTCCATCTTGAATAATGTATAAAGTAATTTAATGAAGCCAAGTTGCAGAATTGGCTGATTTGTGTGCCGGAAGATATAAATCCAGGCACAAATAATGGAGAATGGATACTGAAATATCCTTGAAATTAGGCTCTATAAAAAGGCCTTTTTATTTACTTTTTTTTCTCCTTTGGAAAAAAGTAATTTTTTCTCTGCTGTATGTAAATGCAAAAACGTGTGTTCAGTGGTCCTGATACATTTACTTTGATTTTGTTGATGTCAGCTCCTGAGGAGGGCAATATGAATTTTGAACCTATTTTGAACTTTGTGTGGGTAATTTACTCAGGAAGGTGAACTGTTAAAAAGCTTTCATCTTCCATTATTATGGGCCCTTGAAGCCAGAAGTCTTCACAGCAGCGTGCTGAGAATGTCAGAAGGAATCTGTCCTTTAGTCCTTCCCCTGGATAAATAGCTGTGGTGTTCAGGAAAATGCAATCTGAAGTCTGGCTAAGGAAATGAAAAAGCAAACAAGCAGGAGCTTTGTTTTGAAGGAGGAATGGTGCTTGGAACACCTAAGGATTTGCAACAAGAAAGAGAAATTAGGCTAATAAGTGGTAAGATTATGCATCAGCATTCAATTAAAAACAAAGCTGAAGTTCAATAGATGTAATCCTAATATGTCAAGAAGAACAAACACTTGGGACTTAGTTGTGGCTGGGTTCAGGAGTAGAACTTCAGCTTTGAACTAGAAGGTCAATTATCAATACCAAACATATGTAAATAAAATATCTTTCTCTTAAGAAAAATTGCCTTATTGCTGTGAGGTACATAGTCTTCCCACGTGAAGACCAGGCCAGACTAGCTAGAACCAGGCCAGTGTTTCTAATAGACAGAAGCATTTCTTGGCACTCTTGGAGTTTTATCTTCACATTTTTATTCTTACAGAAGAAAGTAAGTAAAACATAATTTCCCCATATGAGGCAGAGATTCTGAAGGAGATAAGTGAGGAAACAGTGCAGGAAGCTTCAAGTGACTGTGAGACAGGGAAAACATTTAACATTATCTGTAAATTCAGGTTAAAAGATTGATGCATAGTAATGTGGACAGGTTGGGACAGAATGGAGTACATGCTGCGTTCAAAGTCAAAGATGCAGAGAATGCACTGCCAACTTATGTTAATTAGATACAACACATATTAATGGATGTGTTTTATCCTTCCTTTCCTTCATTTCAGCTCTGTGTTTGTTAGAAGCCTCTGGTGCCTGAAAGTTGATCTATGTGCAGAATCACAGTAGGAAGAAGTAGACTTAAAAGCTCTCCAGTAGGAAAAAGTTTCAGGACTGTGATGAGAAATGCAGGGTGATGTAATACTTCGGTGAGTTCAGACCTAGTGTAACACCTTCCATGCTGTGAAACACGAGGACAGTGGTGTTTCCCCTGAGTGTGTCAGGAGGGACCGGTAAGAAGGCAGCAACAGTGGGAACGTGCTATGGGACACAACTACAAATGAAAAGAAAATCTCTTTGTAATTCTGCCATGTGCTGTCATTTTGCATGTGTTAGGAATGTCTCTTTCTGTCCTACATCTTTCCCTTTCTCTCTTCAAACAAGCCCAGGGTTAGCCAGCTGCCCTGACTGACAGGGTATTTCCTCTATTGCATCATAGCCATGCTAACAGCAGGTCTGAGATCTGAGGACAAACCTTGGAAGCTGCTTGGAATACAAACAGAAGAAAAGTTTGGGGATTCTTTCCTGGGTTAAATTAATTTCCAAGTAGTGGATATGGATCTATTTACACTTACCTTATAGATATGCAATTCACCATTTGTATTTTTGAAATACTGGCACTGAATTTTTGGCCAGGGAAAGATCTGTGAATGTACTTTGACATTCCATGAATGTGCCATAACTATTATTCTGTAAGAGGCCTGTATTTAAGCCTGGTAATTGCTCAGATGCTAAAGGCCACAATAGCTGAGTCACTAAATTTCTGCCATAATTCTGGACTGACGGACTAGATAAATCATGTGGTACTGTTTCTACTCCAGAATTAGATGTCTTCCAGGTCCACAGACAATTTTGTCAAATAGTGCATCAACATTTCTGCCATAAATAGTCATAAAAATGATGGCAGGGATATGGAAAATATTTTTTTCTTCTCATAGCCATTCCTGTAATTAGATATTGTTTGCAAATTAAACTGTAGAGTTGTTGTGGAGCTTTAATTTGCAGGCAACTAGTTCCAGTAACTTTAAAAGGGCTGAAAGGGATAAAAAATTATTTATAGCTTCCCCTTTAAGTGATTACATAGAAATCTGTGTTTCTAGAAGTAAAGCTGTTTATTTCTGTGGTGTGTGAACTTTAGCTGACGTGTGTGGGACATGCATGTGAATGCCAGCACAGGCATTGATTGTGACACCATTGTAGAGACAAAATAATCCAGGGACAGCTAGGTATCTGGAAACAAGAGTCTCAAAGATGAGGCTTTGATACCAGTGACAGAAGGATGTCAATGGATTCTAAGTAGTCCCACAAGACTTGTCAGATGTGCCACATTAAAATTAAAATTTAGTGAATGAGGATAAAACTTTAATGTAGCTTTAATGCCCTGACCTAGATAAAGCTGTTAATTTTTGATTTATAACCGGGTAGAGAATTTTAATCTTCATTAAAAGGAGAATTTTTTCCATTTCTGTGAAAATAAGCATATTCTTTAAATACTGAGAATCTTAGACTAAACTCTTGTCACGTAGCAGTGGCACAAACTTATTGCACCTCAACATTGAGTTCAAAATTTGATATATCCTCTGGACTCTCCCATTCAAAACTCAGTTGTTTGCTCTCTCTCTGCACAGAACTGATAGTGAGTAGATGCTGTTTTGGATACCTAACAACTGCTGTGATTCTTGTTCTTAAATGGGATTCTTGCTTGCTTATATGAAGACTCAATATTCTGTCCAGGTCTTGCCTCTCTTCTGCTGTTGTCTCCTACAACATCACCTTGCCAGGAGGTCCCGTTACCTGCGTTAATGGCCTGCCAATTACACACCAAGCATTCCAGGTTTTGCAAAATCCCATGTGCCTAATGGAATGGATTCTGTTCAAGCAGTGTCCTCCTCTGGACTGAACGAGGTTGCTCTCGTTCCCTCGCAGAGCAGAGCGTGGCTGGGCTGCCCAGGATGAGCACACCCCGTGTCTGCAGGCAGGCTGGGTGAGGAGCTGCCCGGGGCTCCTCCAGAGCTCGGGCTGGACACTCGGGTGGCAGGAATGGGACAGCTGAAGTGCTGCATTGCCCTCTAGTGACTGGCTCCTAATCAGCTTGTTTCCACCTCACCTTTCCAAGTTGAGCCAGATGTTGCCTCCCCTGGATTTCTACACGTCCAGGCAGGGGTGGCACAGCAGTGTAGGGTAAAGACCTGGCTCTGGAAATGAACTCTGGGAGTCCCTAAGATGAGGTTTGGTTGTGCAGAGACACTGAAAAAAACTCTGGTCCATCTTAAGTTTTGTATTATTGGTTTCCAGACCAAAGAAGCGTTGATTTCCTATTTGCCAACATCACACATTCAGGCTGCCAGGAAGAAGGGGATTTGCCTTATCTCTGCCCATCCTGCCATTAATGCATATTTTTGAATGCAAAAGTGAGCTTCCAGTTAAAGCCCAACCAACAGCAGCTACAATTCTCACCTACAGAATTATAGATAAGAACTGAAAGTATTTTCAGATTTTGGTGGTATGGCAAATAACAACCCTTTTTTCTTTTTGCTAATAAAAAGTGAGGCAGTTGGATCTGAGATCACTCGAGATACAAAAACATCTAGTAGCAAGAAGGGATTTATAGCTTCACATATAGAGGAAAAAAGCAATTTAAAGAGGCCATCAAGCCAAGGATTTTATGAAATCAATGAGCTTACATTTAAAAAAAAACTTATTTTATGCTTACTTTCATAATGTCTTTGAATTTGGACATTTCTTGGCAGCTTCTTAAGCTATATGATATAATCCCAGACAATTAGAGAACAGGTCAAAGGAAAGAGATTGATTTTATGATGATTTTTGAAGGTTATACATCTATTTTTGTTCCAAACTGGCACAAAGTCACAGTGTTATAATTCTGTTAGGTAAAAATGAATGAATCAAAATGTCAGTTTTCAAACTGAGAAAGGAAGTGTTTTGATTCCTTTTTCTCTTCCTTGTTTTCCTTTTGAAATTGGCATGGATCCTCTTTAAAATGTCATTGAAATAAATGCTTTTCTGCAACATTTTAGACTTACAAAAAATAGTCTGATTGACTTTAATCTGCATGACTATTTCTCTGTTCAAAAATCCTGATAAAGAAATCCTCATTTTTTAATTACTGTTAACATTTTCTGATTTATGACTAGTTTATTTCTCTCATTCTTTCCTGATTTGTGCCTGAAGTTTCAAAAATTGAGTCCTCCACATTTTGGGAGAACACAAAAACAATTAAATCATAGTCTCATTACAGTCAGTGGCAAATAAATGCTCCATTGGATCACAAATTTCAGCTGTAATGTTCTCCAAAGGGCATTAAATCTTCTGTCCATTATTTGTATTTGAGTGATGTTATCCTGAACTCATCCTGCAGGTTATTTTCCCTTACCTTCTCGTATGGCATAGCAGCTCAATCAGATCTTGTTTCTTTCTTAACAATGAACTACTTCCCAGTGTGCCAAGCTGAACCTTACTTCAGACAAACTATCTGGGGAAAGGACCTCTACTGAAGAATAAAATTTTTGGTTTATCCATCTTTCCAGTATCAAAACTGGAAGAGGAGCTTTTTGAGGTACCCTGTTTATGACTGAGATGGAAAGGAGTGAATGTGACAAACTCAGGATATGGACCAGTTCAGCTGCACAAAGAAGCAAGAAAAGAATAATACCCATGTGCCAGCTCTGCCTTTCACCTCTGCTTTTGTCTGTCCTTTCTAGTCTTACTGGTTGCAGAAAGCCCTCCTCTAAGCCTGTGGAGGTGATGCTCAATTGTTTCAAGCTGAAGTTATGAGAAATCTAGTGATTTTATGTTTTAGTTATGAAGACACAGAATTTTAAAGGCATTTCTATTGCTTGCATATTTCTCTTGGTCATTATTTTCTGAAGTTTAAAATAATACATTTAATTGGATGAAATCCTTATTCAGTCCAGATATGTGTGTGATATATTTTTTATGTTTCTGTGATACACTAAGGATAAATAAANCATTTAATTGGATGAAATCCTTATTCAGTCCAGATATGTTTCTGTGATACATTAAGGATAAATAGAAAAGTACCTGAGGTTGGGAAAATTCTTCTAGAACAGGACCGTTTTCAGTAGGCTTCAGTTTTTCCTTACAAGACTATTGGGACCCTGAGACCATTTAGCCTCTGTTCACATTTAGCCCCATCTGAAGCACAGTTTTAAACAACTGACATTATCTTTCCAATAATTTCTTCACTCTGTTGCTCTTTACTTGCATGCTATGGTTCTCCATTGGCAGTACTGAAAGACAGTCAAAAACCTCTTTTTCTAATATCTAGCTCAACGCACTCAGACAAACTACTGCTTAAATTTCTTTGTGGTTAAATTCTTCATTTAATGTGCGAGGATTAAGCTGTGTGAAGTCAAAATCAGAAAGAGGAGCAGGCTGCCACACGTGTTGGCTGTGGATATTGCCATGTCAGTGATGGATGTGCACAGTGTATTTGCATCAGACCACCCCCCTGAGAGCATTCTGAGGAAAGGGAGCAGTGTGTGAAAGCAAGGGATGCCCATTCAGCAGCAGTGCAGTTCATAATGACTGAGAGTTGGGGCTGGTCTGTCTAGAGGAGTGAAGGCTCCAGGGACAAGGGGCAATGGTTTTAAACTGAAAGAAGGTTTAGATTAGATATTAGGAAGCAATTCTTTACTGTGAGTGTGCTAAGGCACAGGAACGAGTTGCCCATAGAAGGCCCCATCCCTGGCAGGTTGGATGGGATTCTGAGAAACAGAATCTGGTCTAGTGGAAGGTGTCCCTGTCCATGGCAGGGAGATTGGAATCAGGCAATGCTTAAGGTGCCTTTCAACCCCAACCATTCTATGATTCTATGATAAAGCATGCCCACCTTGCACTTGTGGGTAGTGAATGTATTATGCTGAGGCTGAGTGACTCACTTTTCATTACAAGCAGCAGCAGGTAGTTTAAAGCTAACTCAGACTTCCTCACAGTGCAGTGAAAAATCTAGAGACTGCAAAGGAGTCTCATCCCTAGTGAGATTCTGGTCAGAAAAGTGGAAAAAATGTGTCAGGAAGTGCAATCCTAATGCCCACACAATATAGGTTAATGAACTATAGACTTGCTCACTTATCCTACACAAGTTATTAGCACTGTTACCTGTACTAACTCTTCAGTGTGGAGTAAATAGTCAAGTCCTTATTCTGTTTCCATTTGGCCCTTATTGAGGCCTTTCAAGCTTTGTTTAACTCTAAGGGTGGGGTAAGCCGTGTCTCAGCCCTCCCTGTTCCAACCAAGCACTTCTTTTTTTCCTCCATCAGTGCAAAACCTCAGCTTATTAGGAAGGTCTCTCTTGCAGCAGTATCTGAACGTACAGATTTGCTCACAATCACAGCTGGAGTGGCTTAGAATGGAGACAGGTCATGCTGGGATCTTTCACTTTGGTACCAATTAAATTCTATGAAAGCAGAGGAGGAAGTATGAGTTTGCGTTTTAAAGTCAATAGAAGCTGCAGAGCACAGAGCAACTTGTCTATTCGTGTGCTGCTCTTTGTAGATAAAATATTGTTAAGAAGTGAAACTCATGCCTAGCCCTAGGGCTTAGTTGCCTATCTGTACTGTCAAATCTGTCAAACTAGGACAAAACATCTGAAAATAAGGCCTAAGAATATTTTGAAGAATGTGGTGTCAGGGTAAGCCATGGCCAGTCTTTGTAATCATCAGACTGGAATATCTTAATATGCAATGTTTTAAAACAGTAAAATGAGGTGTACTTTGTGGGCTTTTTAAACCTTGCTGCTTAAGGTGATTCAAAGACCATACTGGACCTTGGCATTATGACCCTTGAAATTTCCAAAAAATGTTAGAAATGCAATGATGCAGAAATACTAATGAGTTGGTGATCAGCTTGCTCGAGAATTTGTTGATTCAGCTCTACATTTTCTTAAGGCTTTCATAGCATATCCTGAAACTATAATTACAAAACAGCTAATCTGTTAAATTTTTTACTCAGAGTTAATAGATGCTGAAGCCTGGTTTGTCATTTCCATTCTTTCTGGTCACAAACACAGGCAAAATTTGCCTGCTTTGGCTGTAATTGTGCTTTGAATTCTTAGGTTCATTCAGGACATCAAGAAAACCTAACAATTAAAAGGCCTCAAGAAAAGCTAATAATTAAAAGAAAATCTATCTTAAGTTCAAAGCAAGAAGCCCATAAATTCAGATCCAAAATAAAAGCTTAATTTTTTTTTGCATGATTGAGAATTTGCAATACTGTATGAGATCATGACAGTTACCACTTTATTTTGTGCATTGACATGGAAAACTGTGATTTCTAAAATAATCTTGATACCAAAATAGTGACTAGTTTCAGATCAAGAGAAGAAATCTGACTGTTCATCTTGTTGTTTCACATAACTTGGCCTAGTTTGCTAAAATATTGCTTTAAGGGCAAGTACAGACAGTGCAATATATAGTCAAGTGGCATTTTGCCTGGATTAGATTTTGGTTAGTTCAGACTTTTTCTGCCACAGAGTATGAATGTGGAGTGTGAGCTCCCATGTGTGATATTTACACCACCTCAAGTTAGAATTAGTGGATATTTGCTCTAGAAGTATTTGCTCACAATGGAGAATTGACAGAACAATGTATGACTCATTTGATCAATCACAGCCAATACAGCCAAAATGATAAATACTGAGCACTTCATAGAATAGCTTGTGATGCATCTGGAGATAATTTCCCTCCTGAGTAATTGTCTGGGTAATTGTATTGCATAATTGTTTTGGATAATTATCTGAGTAATGAACATATTTAGAGAAATTGTGGTTTTCTTTTACAATATAATGAACATAAAAGTTACCAATTAATATGATAATCTATTGGTTTTGGTCAGTGGGTAATTTATTTTAAATTACAGTGGAGGAAAAGAATGCTAATTCTCTTTTTGAATTAAACTGCAGTAGCAAATTTGGTGCACAAGCACTCACATTTGAACCATACTGCCCTGTAGTCTGTTTTCTTTACCATTTAATTCTCCATGGAAGAGTTTAAAGAAAATGGGCAGTTGTGCTTTATGGTTAGAAAGCAGTGAAATCTCTGCAGTCATGTCAGCTTTATAGAGTCATGTGCTCAGCAGAGGTCCAGACTTTGTGTTTTGTCTCTCCTTTGTGTGAGGATTTTGATTTTGCTGTAATTGTTTTGGAATTAGATTGTGCTGTGGAATGAGTCATCTCCACATACCGCAGACCATGGGTGTCTTTGCAGTTTCTTTCTCAAATAATAGCTGCACTGTTTGCTTTTTTAGTTCATATTGATTATTGCTGTGAGGTGACAAGAGGTAAAGTAGCTTGTGGTGCTGCTGCCAGTTATCCTGGAGTAGTGGAGGAGGAAGGAAAGCTGGAAGCCCCTGTTCTCAGACATATCAAGGTCCCCCCAAAGCTCTTCTTGCAAGTTTACTGGGTTAAAATTTAATTCAATGGAAGCTCAGCTGGGTAAAAATAAACACAGGAAAAAGCCATAGGTCTGACTTTGTAAAAGCCTTCAAAGTTTAGTCTAAAACTTCATATAAAAATGATTGTACAAGAAGCATAAAGGAAAGTAGCTGGGAAACTGTCCTGGTTTTGCACAGCTTTAAAAATGTGGTGTCTTATCCAATTCTCCAATTTACTGGCAGTGGGGAGACTTCTCTGCAGTGGTTCAGCTGAAGTGGATTGCTCTTCTGGCATTACAAAGGCTGCTGATGCATGGCTTGTGTGGTCCATGCTACCAAGGGTCAACACCCCTTGGTTCATTTGAAATAAAAAAAATACAATCTGAATCTTTTGGCTCTTCAAGCTATGTGCTTGTCGAGGGGCAGGTGGGCAGCAAGGCCATGAGTGCAGCAGAGGGAGATGCTCTCCCCTCAGGGAGTGTAAGGACAAGGTGAGCCAGGCTGGATGCCTGTTCCCTCCCTCCCACCTGTGAGGTGCTTCCTCATGTCTGTGGAGCACAGAATGGAAAACCTCTGGGACCTGCCTGGGCCTGACACCCCTTTGCTGTGTGTTGCCCTCCATCAGCAGCAGCTCCTGGTGCTGTGACAGCTGCTGGCTCATGGAAATAGAGTGCAAATGATCCTGCCTCGGCTCTGAGGGATGGGAGACGGGAGCACATCTGCTGCCCTCCCCCCAGGGATGGTACCTGCCTGCCTCAAAGGTGACTGATGCTGGAAGAACATTGCACCCTCTGGATGCTGCCTCCTGCACAGAATGTGCTGTGCTTCTGTTTCATGAGCACAGTGCTGTGTTTTGGCACCTTACAGTGTCACTGAGGTCCCCTGTGGCTGCATGGCACAGGGATGTTCCAGATTGAAGTCATAACATGAATATTTGGGGGTATGTGTATCCAGTATTTTGGTATTTTTGGATGATAATAGTTTCCTGGCTTAGTTCAATAAATTAGAAAAGGCACTGTGTATGCTAAAGAGATAAATACAACCATTTTTTCCCAGTAATATGAATAACTAAATTACTATTGCCACATATTTATTTACTGTTCTTTATGCTCTCTGAACAGCTAAAGTTTTCCAGAAGAAAAGGTTTTAACAGAGAAGGTAATCTAAGCACTGAGAGAAATAATTATATTCTTCTGCATTACAGCTAAGCTAAGCAGGTTTTAATTGTGTTTGATTCTTTTAAATTTGCAATGAATTGAGAGTATTGATTCCCTCTTTTTGTAGGTATGTATTTGTATGTGGGTATTTTTATCTCACCCAGTAGAAGCTAATATCAACCTGTGAATTCATGGAAGTTTAATACATTAACAATTTAATTCAGTTAATATGCACTCAGAGTCCCTTGTGCTTTGATCCCTGCTGGCATCCTCTAGTTCTAATAGGAGGGCAGTTGAGTGAGCTATTGATGAATGATGGGCACAGTGGGACATCTGAGGATTTATATATCAAATCCCTACTCTAGTTTCTGGCTCAGTTCTTAGCAGGGTGGTTACACATTCCAGAAACAGAATACAATTTTGAACCAATGGAGGCCTGTTAATACTTGATTCTCAGAAAAAAAAGTTGTGGAAACATAACTACCAGAATGGGAATCAAAGGACTAAAATGCCAAAGAGCTTTCTAGTGCATATTTTAGAGAAAAAATATGAGTATCAAGAGACGTGAAGGAGGAAAGCTGAGAGAAATGTAATGTGTCCGTGTAATGCCTATTTCCAAATATCTAACAGTCACATAATGTTACCATGGAACTATAACTGAAATTCACTACCCTCTGTAATATTGTTTTGGACAATGCTTCAAGGTACTGGGGAAGACATAAAGAGTTATTGGATGGAAGGGCTAGGGACCAGTGTTCTGATCTTTTTTCTGAAAGCAGAGCTATCCCTGGGAGCAATCACACCTCCACACCCAGGTATCTCAGAATCATACAGTCATAGTCATAGGACTTTTAAGAGGGCTTCAGAACCCAGCTGGATGAAGCCATTTGGGCTTTTTCAGAGCTTCTTTCACCTGAGAGAAGATCTGCAGTTTTATGAGGCAGAGAATCAACTAATGTCTTTTGAATTTCAGCACTGTGTTGTGGATAATGAGGATCCTGACTATTTGATAGCTGTTTCAGAGGGAACCAGTGTCTCTGGAAATGCTTCAATGACTACTAAAAACTGATGGTTACTGAGAGGATTTGACCAAAGTGGCTTTCTTCAAGTTCCAAGGAACTGGTCCTGAATTCCCAGACATGTCAGCTCCCTTCTTCTTTTTCCCCTGAGAAAGACAAATCATATGCTTGACCCTTTCCCTCCTTGTAAAAAAGTACACGAAAAAAGAATTTGATTGACAGTGTGGTATTCCTTCCTTCCTGTGCTGATTGAATAATACAAAACCCTCAGAAGCATTCTGATAACATTCAGCAAAGCTAATTTAATAGTAATTGAATTCTTGAAAGTTCTCATTAGGATGCTAAAAGCAAGCATCTGTGTAATATAAGCATGATCAGCATCACAGTGGAGCATGAGGAACTGATGCTGAAGCTGCCTGTTCTTCATACAGGCAAGACTACTTATTTTGCTTCTTACAGACTTATATTTGGAAGTGTTGCGCCGGGGAAAGAAGAGGGAGAGACAAAAAATGTTCACGTTGTTTTCTTTGCCAGAAACCTAATGGTGTATGTGCAGCTGTATATATTCTCAGTATATACTAGGCCTGATCAAAAGGTATTGTACTCCCTCTAGCTTTAATTCAGCTGCTTTGTGTTGTGCTGCTGGTATTGTTCCAGTTCATCATATGCTTAGATGACTCATTGTGAATGCATTGTGGTATTTACCATAATATGTTTTCCTCTTTTTAAATTAGTCTGCAGTGTATGATGTGAAATACAATTCACAATTAGCATTTCAGCACTATTAAATCCAGCTTGAAGTGTTTTGATGGAAACAGCAATCTGTTTTATTCTTCAAATTTCCCTAAACAAAGCAAGTGTATCAATTGCTAATAGTGTACATTATGCAGGATTAATTGGTGTCTTTCAAATAAAATAATATTTAAGGATTTTTTTTCATAAGCCACTAGGAGTCAAAGAACCCAGCCAACAGTACTTAATTATAGCAGGTTTGATATTGTTTTGGGTTATCCCTATCACTTCTGTTGGAGATGTTTGCTCATAACCTACAAGAATCTGACAACAGAAAACTAATCTGGCTGGCTGACGTGGGGCAGGATTTTTTTGGTAAGGGTGATAGTCTGAGCTGTTGGCATCTCCATGTTGATTGTGAACCCCTCCCATGTTTGGCACTTAAAGGGATGATCTCTGACAAGGCTTTAGGGACAGAAACCTTAGCTGGAAAAGCTGAAGGGAAGCTAATAGTACATTTTCACACTCTAAATGGATGCAAATCATGTTGAAAAAAAAGGACACATGGCTCTGAAAAATTGCTACAAGTAGAAGAAATGGAGGACGTGCATGGAAGGGAACAACAAAAATGAAGTTGAGAAAGGGTTCAGGTGAAACAATGAGGAGGAGGAAAGGAGCAATGATCTAACTGACCATCCCTCAAAAACAACATGAAAGTCAGATGGGGGGACTCTGGGAGGTCATGGAATGAAGCAGAGAGGTCAGCAGGACACTGCTCCCATCATTAGCACCCCCAAGTGCAGTGTGAGCAGCAGTGCTGCCAGGGCTGGCTCATGATCACACGTGCTGTGTAGAGAGTCTCTCTCCCATCTAACTTGCCAGTGCATACACAGTAGGTGTGGTGCCTTGTGTGAGTTTGGGACCAGCCAAGCCTCTGTTTATCTTCTTGTGGCATTTGTGAAGTATTAAATCCTAGTATATCTCTTTGTCATCTGCAGAGCAAAAAATATGAAGTGTAACAGGCAGACTGCAGGCTATTCAGCTGAGCTGTGTCTGCCATCTGGACTGGAGGTTCTTGCTTCAAGCCAAGATCCCTCTACCTGTGACATTACTGACGGTTTCAATCAAACAGTGCTTAAAACCATGCTGATCGAGTTTTCACAACTTCTAGAAAAATTTATCTGTTGGTTTAACCAATATAGAAACTTCTCAAAGCTCTTTGCTACAATCTAGACTTTTCATATTTCTTGTGATTCACAAAGAACATTTTTTCTTTTGTGCCTTGCAAGCACTGTTCCCCAGATAAAACAATTCCAAATTTCAATTTTGTTTTTCAGAGATCAAATCTCTTTCACCTTATTCAGCATTCTCCTTTGTGTTCTCTTTTGATTGTCTACATCCTTCTTGAAAGGATACCCAACACCTGACACATCAGATCTGCTGACACTCCAGGGCTGGTGAAGAAAATAGGAAAGAGGATTATTTTGTACCACTCAGAGATTAAACTCCTGTTTGTGTAAGGAGTATAAGCTCCTAGCATAAGGGGCATTAATTTCCACAGCAGTAGATCAGTGCTGAGTCATTTTCTGTTTGCCTCCTCCGGATCTTTTCCAGCATGGCTTCTGCTGTGGTTAGCTGTTTCCCACGTTGTATTTGTGTACACTAATCTAGGGCTAGAATTTATGCTTAGTGAGTTGTGTTTTTCCAGACCATTTCTCCAGTTTGTCAAGAGCATTTTGCATTTAATGTCTCCCAGCATTTTCAGTCCTGCACATCCCGTTGTCTAACAAACCATGTCCTTGTTATGCTTGGGTTATCAAGAAAGTGTTAAGTGTACAAGGCTTCATTATTACTTACCATTGAGTAACCCTACTAGGAAACTAATTCACTTGCTCTAAGACCTCTCTGCACTGAGGTGGAGAGAGAAGATTCACTTTTGATCCTAACTAAAGCAATAGTGTAATTGCATGCAAGAAAAACTGTAATAAAGGGAAGGACAGAAGAAAAAACTGAAAATTATTATCTAAGTGGAAAAATGCAGTAGTATGCACTTTTCAGTGGTTTTAGCAGCAAAATAGATTGTGGTTATCTTCTATATTTTCTTCATTTGCTTTTAATTTTGCCCTTTTGAGTATAATGTTTTATATGTTTCCTATCAAACAGTTCAGTCAGAAGGAACTGACAGACTTATGGATTCCAAAACCAGAAAAATCTTTCCCAGCTCCAAATTTGGACTAATAATTGACAAACCCTGAATGGAATCCTCAAATCTTCAAATCATAGAATCATAGATTGGTTCCAACCCCCTGCTGTGGGCACCTTCCACTAGACCAGGTTGCTCAGGGCTCCATCCCACCTGGTCTTGGACGCTTCCAGGGATGGGGCATTCACAGCTTCTCTGGGCAACCTGTGCCAGTGCCTCACCATCCTCACAGCAAAGAATTTTTTCCTGATGTGTAACCTTGACCTGCTCTCTTTCAGTTTAAAACCATTCCCTCTTGTCCTATCCGTACCTGTTCCTGTGAAAAGTCCCTCTCTGGGTCTCTTGTAGCCCCTTTAGGTACCAGGAGGCTGCTGGAAGGTGTTACTGGAGCCTTCTCTTCTCTTGGCTGAACAACCCCAGCTCCCTCAGCCTGTCTTCTGATCATCTTCATGGCCTCCTCTGGACTCACTCCAGCAGGTTTGCATTCTTCTGATGTTGGGGACCCCAGGGCTGGATGCAGCACTCTGGGTGGGTCTCACCAGAATGGAGCAGAGGGGCAGAGCCCCCTCCCTTGACCTGCTGCCCACAGGGCTCTGGATGCAGCCCAGGACATGATTGGTTTTCTGGGCTGCAAGTGCACACTGACCCCTCACATCCATCTNCTGCCCCCTCACCACCATCTTCTCCCCCACCAAGAACCTCAAATCCTTCTCCCCAAGGCTATTCTCTGCCCAGCCTATGTTTGTGCTTGGAATTGTCCTGACCTAGGTGCAGGACCTTGCACTTGGCCTTGCTGAACTTCATGAGGTTCACATGAGCCCATCTTTAAAGCCTTTCCAGGTCCCTCTAGATGACATCCCTTCCCTAAGCATCTTGACCACACCACACGACTTGGGATTGTTGGCAGACTTGCTGAGGTCACTCAACCTCTCTGTCCTTGTTACTGACAAAGAAGTTAAACAGTGCTGATCCCAATACTGTCCCCTGAAGAACACCACTTGTCACTGGTCTCCACTTGGACATAGAGCCATTGACACAACCCTTTGAGTGTCATCATTCAGCAAATTTCTTATCCACTGGGTGGTCCATTATCATGATGGTTTTTGCAGATTGGGAACTTGAGTTTCTGAGTAATTTTTGATGTTGTGCAACCAGGTAAATTCAGTGACAGAGTTAATTTCATCCATTTATGAGATTGACTTGGAACCTGAATTCAGTAGAAAGACAACACAAGAAATTAATTACTACAGTTAGTGTGACAATTAAAACCCTATGATAACTCAGACATAAAGTTCTGAACGCAGATTCTACAGCCTTGAAGCACTGAAAAGATCAAGTGGCTCAGAAAACAGATAATATATTAAAGTTAATGTAATTGAAGAACTGGGTACAGTAACTAGTATCTTGAGAAAAAAATGATTTTTTTTCGTCATTGTATGACATAATCCAAATGTGCTGCAGTTCAAAGCATCTTTGAGGTAATAGGCTCCATACTCTTCCCCTACTTGGTTCTGTTTTATATTCCACCCTCTTAGAGGATTCTTGGAGTGTGCTTAATGTATTATGGATATTTTCCACATAATGGATAAGGCCTGTGTTTAGTACCCTGTGGGCTAAGAACCTCCAAGGATCTGGCCAAGGAAAGAGTTTGCCCTTTTTGTTTGATAATTGTACAACCTGATAGAATGAGAGGCATATACAAACTCAGTTTAAGAAAAATGATTATTGTTAGTAGTAAATACCAAGTTACTGGTAGCATAAATACAATGAGGTGGTTCTCTAGGTCTCAAAAATAGAAATATATTAACAAATCGACAAGCAAACAACCAGCAAACTTGTATTACTGTTCCAGTCTCCTTGTTATTCCACCCTTACTGTTCTGGTAATGTCCCCTGTAGCTTTTCTTCCTCGTCATTGTTCTGCAGAGTCAGATAGTCTTTAGTGCAAGACATATTTAATGTATTCTAAGGCTTCAGAAATCAGGTGCTTTAGTCCATGCTAATGATTTGGCCTCCATTCATCAGTGTGGAGAGAGAGTGGCACCTCTGCAGAGCAATTATAGGGCACATAAGGTGAATGAATTGCTGCCTGGAGCTGTGTGTGGCTTTCCCATCCCCTTTTCCAGGTTAAGGGAGACTGAGTGCATGCCTCTGATCTCCACCTCATCCTGCAAGCTGTTCACCTTTCTCTGTTTAGTAGCTCTCATGTCAGCTGATTCTGAGATCCTTACTGGTTTTAAAGTCCCCTAAATGACTGCACAGGCCTCATTCTGAAGAGTGAGGGTGAAAAAAAAAAAGAAACTATAATTCAGAGCAGCAAACAATATATATAAAGTAAGCATAAAAAGACGAAAGAATAAAATGTATTTCCTCAGATCTGAGGCAGCATTTCATTTGAGGCATTAATTTTCCAGAATTATCTGAGCTGATACTTACACTGTCATTTGCAAAATGGTTTTGCTATTACAGTAATTTCAGTGGAGAGAGGCATTAGTCTGTCTCATAATCCTCATGCTCTGTATGTGTGAGCATTACAGAGCAGGTAGGTGAATAGGGGAGCTATTAAATATTCTTTCTGATATAAATCAAATAAAAATTAAAACCTGAGGTAAGAGTGTTTCTTTGCTTGAGCACTCCAGGTCCCTGGGGCTGAGTGCCTCTAGTTATATTTTCTTGTGCTGGAACTTGGCTTGGGGAAACTTTATCTTTCACCTTAGCTTTTTTTGCCTCCTAGAGGAAAGGAGGCATCCTACTACCCAGTAGGAATGAAGCATGTTTTCCATCCCTCCTCTAAAGCAGTGAGGCTGTCAGGGTTTGTTCCACAGCTGCTAAAGAAGAATTTTCTTGTAGCAGATCATTGGAGTGACCTCCTTTCCCCCCTCTTCTCCTGCAAAATCCCCAGTTCATTCTCTGGCTTCCTCACCTATGATCTCCTTTATCAGGATACTAAACAATAAACATTCTGTTTTTCAACTATGACTTCTCCAAGCAACATTTTATGACAGTCTGAAGTACAGCCATTTCCTTCATTATACTGGATTGTAGTTTTTAAATTTGAGTGGCTAAGTGCATATAACTCAGCACATAATAAATATTCTAATTTTGAGAATAATCAGCTTCATGGCTCATGTTTTTTAGACTTCTTATTAGTGTTTGAATTAATTTTTCATGTATGAGTAAAGGCTAAGTGCATGATCTTTATATTTTGAGCCATTGCTTGTTTTAATCTCTTGCTGAAAGTGATTTTTTCCCATTTTTTTGCTGGTTGACACAAAACTGAGCGTAATTTGGGACTTTGCAGAATTTTAGTTCCCCAAACTGATTTCTGAATAAAGTCTTGTATGCAAGATATAAAATACCTTGACTGTAGTTCTTCCTGTTTTGCCTGGTTTGTAGTGATTCCATTTAAAGTCTTGGTGCTTACTCTTTCTTCTTCCCATAATGTATTGCTATGACAGCCTCTAAGACAATCATTTTTGTTCCCATTGTAGCATATTTGTGTGAATGTTTCTTCAATGCTTCCACTTCTGGGTGACTTCTTAAGTGCATTCATTGCCTTCCTCTTTCTGTGTCTGCTGCCCTTGGCATTGAATGCTCTTCATTCTCTAACGTTATCTGCTTACTGGTGTTCAGTGTATGCTGTGTACAGGACACACAGTTTGCACTGAATTTCTGGATTGTCTCTAGTATCTACACTTTTAACAGTCTGTCAGCTCCATCAAGTGTGTTTTCACCTAGTTGGATTTTGGTTTGATTTGATTCTGATTAAATTCTTGGCCACTTAAAAGTTGTACTATTGACTGATAACATGGGCCCATTATTTTCTCAGTTGTAAAAATAATAACTGGAGAGGTTTCCTAAATACAAGTTTCTCATTGGAAAAAGAATTTTTTCTTATACATAGTAAAATTTTGTGTGAAGCTTCACTTTCAATAAAATCTAATTGAGGAAAAATCTTGAAAATGTAATTTTCAGTCTTTTCCATAATGAAATTCTGTGGTTTCTTATTTCAAAATACTTTCTATTTTTACAATCTATAGTTTGAACATAATATTAAATCAAAATCAGAACAAAAATACTCCATTTGAAGTGGAACATATTAATTTATCCAATTATTTTCCTTACAAATAAAATTCAGCTTTTGCTTTTGTTCTTATCATAATGAAAACAAATCTGGTGCTTTCCAGTTGAACAGAAAGTCTGTGCTCAGATCAGTATGCACTGATGTTTTTTGCTTAGCATTGTAGGTTAGTTTCATCTCTTATGCTATGTCAAGTAGATTCAACATAAAAATGGTCACTGTTCTTGGATATATATGTCAGCATTTTGAAAGAGGGAGAGATTCTGCCCAAAGCTGTAGTCTTTTCTGGATTAGTACCTCCTGATTTTGTAGTTAACCATGTGCCTTGAGTGTACTGGAAGCTACTTTCATGTTTTGTTTCTGCTCATTATGTTCAATCTTTGGCTTCTTTTATTTATATTTTCATAGTTTACATAGATGCATGGAAGACTTTATTCAACTTTCTGATATTTTTCTGTAACGGAAAGCAGTTTATAAGTGATTGCACCAAATTTTCATTTGGATTATTAGTGATCTCCTTAGTGAAAAAGAAATTAACATGGAAGGAGATATGTGATGATAATTAGAGAACTTGATATGTAGCTTGGCAAAAAACGCTGATTTTTGGAGACATAGTTAAAAATTGCAGTATTTGGAAGGTCTAAAAATGGAATAAAAAGGGGATCCATTTAGTGCAGTTAGATTTCATTCATAGTAATTAAAGGCTTGGCCCATTGAAAATACTTTTTAAAGTTTGTTTCATAACATTATGGGATACAATGTTTAGATGACATTAAGGGATATATTATGAGACATCAAAAACAAGTATTGCCTTATGTTTGTCTTCATAGTTTTCTGCCTTTTCAGTTTTACATACCCACTTGAAATTTACATCTTCATTTTTATGTAAGTCTTGCTTTTAATGAATGATTCGTAACTTCCAGTGGAAAGCAGGAATCTAGTTGTGGCCAAAATAACGTTTGTAATACTAGGAAGTCAGAAATCAGTCAATGCAACGAATGCAGGTGACCATGAATCTAATAAAGGAAAAATTATAAGCCCTTCACTGGAAAGATGTAAACCTACCTTTGAGAAAGGATTAAGAAAACTGTCCTTGAAAGAACAGTCCTGTGTGGTAAGCTCTGAACCAGAGGATGCATAATAGCTTTCGTTTTCAAGAAGTTTGTTGTTTGGGGATCTTCCATAGCTAGGCAAATTGAATGCCCTCATTCCATGATTCTAAGACATAGAAGTATCAAAGATTTTGCTAAAGTTCATTCTTACAAAACACTGTCTATAAAGATGAAGTCACTTAATTTTTCAAGGCTATTTCCCATTGCATTTAGCATGAATGTTCTTAGACTGATGCCTGAAAAATGCACGTGCCAGCTAAAATAAGAGTATTCATCTTCAGCATTTGCTTTGTTTCTCTTATATCCTGTGATGGTGCCCTTTTGTGAAGACATCTGGGAACACATTCTTTTCGCCTTGATTTTTTCTCATTAATACCTTCAGTTATGAAAACTAGTGATTCCCAGAGTTCTTGGTTTTAAAAAACAGAGTGGCGCTGGGACAAGTTGAAGCCATTGATAATGAAGTACCCAGAGAACTCTGGCCACACTGCAATTGCACAGCTATGGAAATTGTTGATTGACAGGAAAATACTACATGCTAAAGAATAGTCTGGAGAGAATTATATTTACTCAGATAAACACAATTTTCAGAGCCAAGAGCAATCAAAACCTTTTAATTTTGAACATTTATTATGGAGATACTTTTTAAGGCTATTATTCCACTATATATATTCTTAAACAATTGGTGTCTTTACATTTCTGTCATCCTTTTTCTTTCCATGCCTAAACATTTAATACAGGTGGTGTATCATAGATTTCAAAAAAATTGCAATTGTTCTGACATGAATCATATTTTATGGGAGAGAATAGCTATGACTTGACTGGAAAAATGAGGATTAAGAGTCTTTTGAAAACAGCATGGCCTCTTTGTAACCTGCACTATTAAAACCAATTCCCAGAAAGAAATTTCATGACTTTTTTCTTAGATTCCTTTCTCAGTGAAGAAATCCATCAGATTCTGTGCAGAGATCTAACCACTACAGTACTTGTTGACTCAATGATGCCATTTTCCTATTTCACCAATCAGGAGCACAGGATGGCATTTTTCTTCTGAGGAAATTGTACAGATTTTCTCCCCTGCTTAATATTATCCTTATCTTAATATCATCAGACATCTCTGTGAGGTTCTCAAAATCCTTTTGTCATGTCCTCACTGGTCCCATTGAAATTTTAGCAACACATAATTTCTCATAGTCCACTGGTTCAATGCCAACATAAAATCTCGAGTCAGTTCCTGCTTCCTGGCTCACTGTTTCTCTGCATTCCTAGCCAAATTTGTCCAAGATCAGAGTGTGGAAAAGTTACACAGCTGAAAAAGACTGTTCTTTAACATGTTTTTTCCCTAATTTTTGGAATTCAGAGGGACAAAAAGAGTTGCAGAAATTCCTTTAAATAGCATTGGCATATAACGAGGAAACAACCAGCATCCCATGAAAGGATGAAGGAAATTTATTACATTTACATGGTCATTCACAATATTACTCCTCAGGAATTTTGAATTATAAATTTGCTAAGAGGGTCTAGTTAGTGACACAGTCCATAGGGAATATTTCAAAGGGACATGCAAAGTAAATACTGTGTAAAAATTTAAATTACAAGGTTTCTTTTGTTTGTTTCCCTTCTCTTTCTTAAAGAAGTGAGAAAGTCCTTTGAAATCTTATGCTTAATTTTAGACTTTACAAGAGCATTGGCAGAGAGGCAACAACTGGAAGGCCAGTCAAAGCCTTTGATTAGAGGAAGGTGTGATGTGAGTTTTTCTGCTTTAACACCACTGTGGATTGTGTTGGAAACTATAGAGCTTGGAAGAAAAAAATGAAGAATTGTGTAAGAAAAACCTCTGTTTTTAAACTTGAGCTAGGAATGGTGATGCCTGGTTAACTCTCTACTCATACAATCTGCACTGATGCATCTCTGGTGATGGAGGGAGCTGCCATGACTTGTCTGTTCATCCCAGACTCTTGGTGGACCTCATGCTGACAAAGCAGAGCACCTGTGATGATTACAAAACTGGCAAGAGTGGAAAATACTTGGGAATGTGGTTTGAAACAAACCACAGACTCTATAAGGCTGACCAACGGGACACTGCAGATTAGATAAAATTTGTGCTGTATAAATGTGTGCCTACTCAAATGCTTTCACTCTTTAACAAAGTATTGAATTCAGATTAATCTAGATTATATTTTACTAACTATACACACACATTTTATATATATATATCTATATATATATCTATATATATCTATATATATATATATCTAAGACATTCTCAGCTTTCCTGAAAGCTGAGCCTAATTCTAAGGAGCCTAATTCTGAGGTTTTTTAGCTTTTCTTATTTACAGGAGTTGCATTTTTAGTTGAACTGGGTAGAGACTTTTTTCTGCAATAGAATTGTTTTCCTTGTAATTCTGCAACAATTTTCCATTAGATAGTGATCCCTTTCTTGACTGTTTTTCCCTCTCATGTGTTGTTATTTATGAGTACTGCAATGCATGAATATTTTACATTTTCCTGTTTCTGATTGTATTGTTCTTTCCTTATTGATAACCAGAATTTACTATTAGGAAATGACAGCAGAAATTTTGCATACCATTGTTAATATAATATTGAGAGGCTGAAGATCTGCTGATCTCTATCACAACCTCTTATAAATTCTTTTTCTCTTCAAATTCACTTCCTCTTCTTGGCCAATTTGCAGTCCAGTGAGCCAACTTTTCAGTTATTTCATATTTCTGCACTTTAACCTTTGATGAAGTACTTGGCTTAATGCTTTTTGAAGATGTAAGTGCTTCATTCTATTTTTGCTGAATCCTGGAGGACTGAAAATTCTGCAGAGCAAGTCAGGTTGTTTTTAACTTTTTAATAGTTTTTATTTTTATTTATACAGAGTTGCTTTTCTCAACAACAAATAAATTAAAGACTTATGTATATATTACTAACAAAATTTAATTAAATGTCATGATTAATTGTTGGGTCAAGGAAACTTCCTCGAGAAAAAAAAAAAAAAAAAAAAAAAAAAAAAATCTCGAATGGTGCATATCTTCTGCAGAAAAAGAAGGGCAAGACCACAGCCAGGGTGCAGAGGATTTGCTGGAGAGGCAGTGTGATGGCAGCCAAGGCTGCAGGTTCCTGGTGTCCTGGTGCCAAGCTCTGGGCTCTTGGCCTCCAGCTGCTGCCCCAGTCCAAGTGTTCAGTGGGAGCAGTGGCCACGGGCACAGCCCCCCTGGAATTACCTGCCTGTTGCAGTGCCAGTTCACAGGATGTTTTCTTCCTGCTCTGTGTGTGTGGCAACTTCCAGAGTGAGGGCTCTATAGCACAGCTGGTGGGTTTGAGGGTAGATTTTCTATGGTGGGCTCTCCTTGTGCACTACAGAACACTTTTGGAGGGCAGATCTGGTTCTGCTGCCTCTTCCTGCCCCGTCTGGGGCTAAAACAGCTCAAGGCAATAACACAGAGCTAAGAAGAGCAGGAAGCTGATGGGTTTCAGGGGAAAGTGTGCTTGTCCCTGAACTCTATTAGAGAGTTCTGGGATATAGAGAGCTCAGTGATAGTCACAGCTTTTAAGTTACCTCTCATACTAAAATCATGCTAATCTAAAACTGATATTATTTATAAATAAATATCTTTGATCTTAAGGGTACCTGAGGCCCATCCTGCCTGGTCAGGCAGGAGGGAGAGCTGCTGTACTGCAGCTGGGGAGAAGGGTGATGTGACAGGGCTGGGCTATGCTCCCAAAGGTCTGGAGCTGGTAGGAGTGCCCATCACCAGTGCAGGTGCTGCTCTGCGAGCCTGACCAGCAAGAGTTGCACTGGACTAACAAATCACCTCCCATACTTTATGTTAATCCCACCTTTCCTGCTGCAGCTGCACAACTTCACCTAATGGGACTTGTGGGAACTGAAGTGCAACCCTCATCAGCACTTCCTGAGGACACTGATTTGGTCTGAGCTTGTATGTTTTAAAGCAGGTCTTTGCTCTGGAAACCTGGGTGACTTCAATATGTATATTCAAGGGTTTGGGGAATGGTTTATATTTTCTGAAATCAAACAATTTCCCACCTTCCCTGAAAATATCCTAATTCAACTCTTCTGGTGAAGGGTCATGGACATAGTGGCTGTCAAAGCTTGTGTCAGAAGCTTGTTCACTGTCTCACATTGCAGGACAGAACTGGAGAAATCCCAGCAGAGGGAGGGCTCCTGGAAGGAATGAGAAGAAGGAGGCAGAGAACAGAAAACTGAGATTGAGTAACAATAACCCTATTTTAAGGGGATGGTTTATAAGATCTGAAATTTTGCTGAATCACATGTAACAAAGGGATTGTAAAAAGAAATTATAAATCACTATGTTTTTGTTATTTGCTGTTGGTCTCAGTGGCTTTTGTTGAAAGTAAATATTCATAGTTAATTTCGGTACGGGCCAAAACAATATCTTACAGCAAAGCATTGTTCTTATTACAAATTTCAGCAAAGCATTGTTCTTTTTACAAATTTTAGAGTATTTATGAAAATGAATCAATTAGTCAGCTGGAAGAATTGAATTTCAAATGTGAAATGAGCCTATGTTAAGTATAGCCATACATAGAAATTATGTGGACTCTGCCATAAATTATGCAGGCGTTTAGTGCTGAAATACACTTCATTGCATCTGGAAGATTTCAATGGCCTTTCACTTGCATGCTTTGAAAGATGGCTAATAACTCAGACCTATTCTGTGGAAAACATGGCTAGAAAAAAAATGTATAAATGTCCTAAAATGAGGCTTTTGTCACTATTTTTCTACTGTTTAAAGAACTAAAAGTTTACTATAAGAAGACCTAGGAAGGTAAATCTTCACCCCCATAAAGGCATCTCTAGATGGGCAAACAGATCAACCTAATACTTTTCAAATTCCATGAACTAATGATGGATTTTAGACATTATTATTCTAGAGAGGTCTATTTAATTCTGCTTTCAGTGAAAATATTCTGTAGTCAGTAATGCCTTGCAGTACTGACTCACCAGCAATGATCTTAATTCCCTCATGCATTTGTCCATTTTCCATCTTCACCTACCTTCAAAATGAGCAGACAACTCAATAAAATAAAAAAACAGTTTCCTGAACAAATTTTCATCTCTTCAAGAAAGAAAAAAGGCTCTTTTTTTTTTTTTCTTGGGTTGGTACAGAAGAACGTCCCATATCACATAGCTGAAAATTAATGTGCTGATATATGCAGAAGAGGGAGTGTGTTTTTGACAGGTTGTGTTTCAGTCAAGAGAAGTAGGCAGCAGTATATAGAGCGGAAAGCAGCAGCGTAGGAAACCATGGTGATCTCTTAGGGGGGTGTCCCTTGCCATCCCTGCTGTCTCAGCGTTTAATCTGTCATGGTTCATGAAGCAACATTTTAAAACCAGCAAGGTATCTTCCCACCATTGTTCCCACTGACAGCTCTCCTGGAACCTCCCAGATCAACTGCTGGAAACCTTTTTCTAACTTCAGGCCTGAATACATTATGGAACATAGCATAATGTAAGGAAATAAAACATGACTGCTCTTGATCAGCCCAGAGCTCTTTCCAAACAAGTGGTGCATTTCTGCCGCAGTCAGAGTCAGGTGCCTCTTCTGCAGAGGCCCTCGAGCAAAGAAACAAAATATTTCCTTGGCGTATTCTCCCCACTCTTTCTCTTTTTGCCCCCAGAGAAAGATACTGGTTTGGGCAGAGACATCCTGCAGACTGAATTCAGCCTGTGGTCCATTATTTAGCTAATACAGTCCTTTGTAATTACTGTGGAAGAAACTGTTCTTCTTAAACTCGACCATGTAGCCCTTCCTATCCCAGAGGCCAAGTGATGCTTTTCTTGCTGACTCTGAGTTCTGTCATATTTCTAGGGGAGTACCACTGACACTGCTAGCAAGTCACATAAGTAAGGGAATCTTAGATGGGAATTTTGCATTCAAAGTTCAGAATTTATCTCAGTGTGTTGTAGCCTCTTGTCTTTCTAAACAGGATCCCGCTTTTTGTGCCACACTGTGAGGCTAATTATTCTCAATTTATTTGCACAGCCCTGCATTTGCCATCTATTATTCCTGAAATATAAAATGATCTAAATTCTTTTATATCTGGCTGCACTACCTAATTATTCCTCATTTGTTTTTATTCTCTTCCAATTTAGTATCATCTGCAAAGTTGGAAATCATGTTTTCATATCATAATTAGACCTCTAAGAACCTTAGAAAGCTGCTTGGTGAATAAGCATGCAAAGGGCTGGTTTTTTTCCCCTTCTTCTATTTTCATTTTAATGGAGATTTAAAGTGAGACAATAAATTAGAAATGCATGAAATTATGAGCTAAAAATTTTAAGTTGTTTTCCTGTGGGTCATAATGTTGCAACAAACAGAAGTGATATGAAGAAGTAGTTATAAGAAAGTTGGTTAGGAATGACTGATAAGGATGTAGGAGATGAGCTGACATGGCCCAGCCATGCTGCATTAGAAGATGTGCTTGTTTGGACGCTCTGTTGCTGATGTCAGGAGCCTAAAACTCCTCTTTTGCCCCAGCTACATGTAGCCAATGCATAAAGGAGCTATGACTTTGATGCTGACAGAATTTTCTACCTTAAGAAAGTAATTTTCTACCTTCAACATAAAGACTATCTCACCTTTAAAATATGGCTTATGGTATTTCTTGCACCTTAGAGATAACAGGGAAGATAATAGCACACTTACAGTATGACACAAGAGGGCTCCTTTACTCATATTGCTTAGGATAATATAGCAGCAATCAACCACTCAGACATTTTCTAAAGCCAGAAGGACAGAGCAACTCAGTAGCCTTTGCTTCAGTCATGTGCATATCTGGAAGTCTCTATCACAAACAGAATGAGCACCATGTAGTATTGGTGTTTTCTTGTCTCCCTTTTGCTCAAGTTGTAGCAGTTGAAGGCATTGTTTCAAGATGTTACAGAGCTGTTGGCAATTCAAACCAAATCCCTTTCAACCCAAACCATTCCATGATTCTGTTTTTTTTTTTTTTTTCAAAGGTATAGAAACGGAATGAGAGAATCACTGTTTTACAAACAAGCCAACAAAAAAACAAAGCAGGTAAAAGATCTCTCTCCACTGTACCTATTTCAGTCTGTGTTCTTCTGAACAAGACTAATGTTGAGATCTGCAGCCCTCTCAGGACAGGAGCAAATCTGATGGACTAAGCAGCACAGGATCAGCCCTGAAGTCACAGACCCTGTTCAGATCCTGATTGCTCTTCCTTTTCCAGGTGGAAGAGATGATCTGCACTGTAAGCACATAACCATCCTCAGCTGATTTCCAGCAGGGAATCAGAGTGTTTCTGTGCAAGTTCAGACAGGTGGAGATTTTGCATTTGTGCCAGTAAGTTTATGTTGGCTGTGATACCCTCCTCTTTTCAGTTCAGACAGTGCTTAGAACAGGGAAGCTGCATTAAATTTCTCCTTCATGTCCAATGCCTTGGCTTCATTGTGAGAAATCATAAAATTAAGGGACAGGCCATAGGATATCAGCCATGGCTTGATGCTGGATATTTTGTTGCTCTTGAAAAACCTGGCATGAAGAGTGAATCTTATTGTGCAAAGACACTTCCATTGGCAGTGGGTGCAACAAATGATTTTGTGAATGAGACTGGGAAGGCCATCACACTTGTGGGATCCATCTGGTGATCTGAACATCTCTGGGCCTGATTCTGACTTCCCCAATGGTGTCAGTCAAGAATAGCCCCTGCAGAACAATTGCACTAGTGACAGTATTGACACGTATATGTGTCAACACAAGAGATCAGGGTCATGTCAGATCTGCCAGAAGGGATAGATTTTTTAATTGCTCTCTGTGGTTGTTTTGGCCCTCACTTTGTAGGCACATTTATAATTACAGATGCAACCTAAATCATTTATATGTCCTCCTGACTGACAAATATATTGATTTATGTCCTAGCTGCAAAATTATGCCCACAGGTATGTGCAGCTGTTGTTCTGAGCCAGTGGAAGGAATGCATAGGTTCACTTCAGCAACTTTATCTCTTCTCTCTAGGATGCCAAAAAAGAAGAAACACATTTGAAACACGTTTTTTTATAAATCCAATTGATCCTAATAGGATAAGATATTTAAACGTTATTATTAAATATCATATCAGCAGGACAAGGTTAAGGGCATTTGTGTAATGTAATTTTGTATATTTCCCTAAACCTATCAGAAGTTACTCTTAATTGTAGCTTCAGCTATAAATTTATGAGGTATTGAGTGGCTTGGTTTTGGATGATGACACTCCTGAAAAATCAGTGATGTTCCTGGGTAAGTGAGTAATTTATCTTGAAAAGTAAAAATGTTCACCAAAAGGTTGCAATGAACACTCTAAAGTCTGACTCTGTTTCTGTAGAGATCACACTGAATAGGGATTAAATTGTTCTTTGATTGCATGATTAGTCTCCTAAATCTAACATAGACTTTCTGCTCCTTCATGAGATGACTCAAAGATTTCAAAGGGAGTTAATTAAGAATTACAGATTTCAGCAAAAATTCTATTAAGCATCAGCACATGCCTATTTTTTTTTTTTAACCCAGCAACACTTTCAAGCATATCCATTACTTCTTTAAATATTCAGAAAAATTCTCAGTGAAACTCAATACGTTACAGCAATCTGGATGTTATTCATATGTCATTAAAATGAGAAGGCAACTCTAAGAATTTAAGAATTGTTTTCCTGGTTTCGGGCAAATTTGGGAGGCAACTTCTGAAGTTGTCTCCTCTAGAAAGCAAATTCAAGTTGGCCCTCCCCCAGTCGGTTCTGAAGACATAAACCTGCTTCGGGAAAAGACGAAACAAATGTTTATTTGAGAAACATGAGAAAATGAATAATATTAAACAGTGGAACGTGTCGTTGTTCTGAAGAGATGGCAAATTCAGGAAGTCCTTCTGTGGTCGGAGAGAGTCCTTTCCGTGGGTGTGTGCTCGGCTTCCCCGGTCTGGCCGGGGCTCGGGTCCGGTGTCCGGCTGCAGCGCAGCTTGGGGGGCCCGGAGCAGAGTCCTGGTGTTCCCGGACCGAGCAATAGCTGAACAGTTCCACAAAACATCTGGCCTCAGCTAACTAAAAAAACTAACAAAAAGCAAAGGAGAGCTCTCTCCCGCTGTCCGTGCTGCAGACAACACACCGAGAGAGAGCTGAAGCTCTTACCTCTGTTTTCGAATACAGCCGCGAAAAAATCCCACCGCCTTTCCTTCTCCCCCACTTCGCTCTCGGAACCAGTCTTAAAGGTGGAGAACTTTACATCCAGCGTAAATAGAACAGACGATTGGGGTACAAGCATCATAAAGTCACCCTAGAACAATTGTGCAAAAGGAAAAAAAAAAAAAAAAAGGAAGAGGGACAAACATCTGAAAATACCATCTGAATTATATAATTTCTAAGACTGGAAATAGGAACTTGATTTTTATGATGAGAAACAACATCTGAATAAATGTTTGTCAGCAGAGTTCTCTGTTTTTATTTCCACCATTATTCTATTTCTTTTCTAGTTTACCACAGCCCATACTCTTTGTGAGACAACACTGAAATGTGAATAAGGCAAACACCAATGTAAGCAATGTAAGCAGTGCCATTTTTAAAAAGAATCAGCATACTGTCTTTTCCCTTATGCTGAGCTTGTAGTGGCATAAATGTTTCCATAAAGCTTGTGGTCCATAAACTTCTTGTAAAAACTGATTTTGAGATAGTAAAAAAGCGACTTCAAGGGGACAATTTAAGAAGAGATCCCTGCTTAATCCAGTGTGCCCTAACTATCGAATCTTCCAGTAGTGACTTGGCCCAACTGAATCCTGAATGTCCCATTCTCCTCCATCCCATTGAGCCAAAATCGATGGATGAAATTTGTCACCCTATGGGTGATGTGGCTCCCATGCCATCCCTGAGGGGGTGGCAGTGCTGGCTGGAACCCTTCCAATCCCACAGAGGAGCTGAGCCTCTGTGGCTCAGCTGCTGTGCAGTACCTGGGGAAAAGCTATCGCAGCCGTGTTTTCTATAGCAGGAATTTGTCCTAAAATTCCAACCCTATCTTTGCCTGTATTTCCCCAGCCTCCTCTATCCAGCACTATCAAAAATATAAAGTGCTGTAGAAAGCATTGACTCTCTAACTTTCTACAAATTTTATCTGCAAATGGTATTCAATATAATTAAGAAGGAATTACACCAAATTTCTACATTACACCTGGATTTAGCGAAGAGGGCTGTGAAGCAATTTTGAAGAAATCGGTGTGTTCTTAGACTCTTTGTGATGGAAGTTCCTTCAGATTTCATGGTCTTGTCATGCTTGAGATTCTGTGTATTGCACTGATCAGCCGTAAAACTGTCCTTTATTTGAAATTAAATGTGGAGAAGTTTAAATTGTTCTGTGTGTATACAGATATAAGTAGCTCATCTTTGGCAGTGCTCATATTATTTATACTGCAGCTGCAGTGAATTTGAGTTGCTCCAAATGTAGCTCTCTAAATGTCAGCTTGATTTTCTCAAGACCTACTTTTCACTTGTTATAAATATTACTTGTTACAGATGCTAGAACTCTTCAAAAGAGGAATGTCAGTCTGGGTGCAGAAATATGCATTGTAACAAGACATTTATTTATATTCTTCCAAAACATTACCAGAATTACCTTTGTTATGTACATTTAAGGATTTTGGGATTGTGGGAATTCACTTTCTCTATCAGGGGGTACATACAAACCCATAACTTCTGACAAGTGCAGTTAATGTTAATGTTAATGTAAATGTTTGGTAAATATGTACATCCAACATGGCAATTTTTCCTAAAACTAAATTAATGCAATGAAATCCAGGAAATGTTAATTTAAAAGCTGAAAAAGAAAAAAAAAAAAAACCAAAACAACAAAACAAAAGAAAATGAGTGTCAATTTATGTAGACTTTTTACTGATTATATTAAATTTTTATTGTCTCCCAAATGTGTCTACTTTTTTTGTTTTAATAACAAAAGCAAGAAGATAATTCACTGTTTATAATTTAAGAACTTCCGTTGCTTCCAGGCAATGGGATGGTCCATAATTCAAAGCTTAAAAGTGAAAAAGAAAATCCAGTTTTTTTTTTAGATACTCAGAAAGCACTGAGCACCATCTCAGTTCAAATTATTTATTTATTGAGACAAATAAAATGTTCAACACTGTATATGAGCTGGATTAAAATAATATTGATTGCAATTTTCTTGACAAATAACAAAGCAGAAATGAGAATTTGCATTCACATGGAACAGATCAGTCACATTTGGAAGAAAAATGACGTATCTTAGAAAACAGCTTCTAAGTAGGCAGGTAACTCTTAAACTTCAAAGGGTGCTCTTTCTCCCATTATGCAATTACAGCCAAATATTTTGTTTGGGTCATATGAAAAAATGTTTTTGCTTATGTTTTGCTTATTACTGCGGATGTTAATTTCCCAGTGGGGCAGTGGCAGTGTGACAGACCTTGCCCTTCTGCAGCTGGGACTGTCAGATTACATTGATCCTAGGTACTGTTTGTGTTTTCTTCTCTGACCAGTCACCTTTAGTTGTCCAAAGTCTTAGCTTCACTTCTTTGTAATCAAGAATCTTGGGTTCTAGAGTGGAAAAGGTATTTTTCATTGGGTTTTCACTGTTTGCCTTAGGTGTCTAAACAAGAGACTGTTAGAATAGGGTGGTGTAATGGAATAAATGTCAGTTTGGGCAAAGCTCCACAGAAATTGCCCTAGTCAGTTTTTTCTGCTTCATATATTCATTTCTGAAATACTTCTGAACCATTTTATTGACCATGTTAACAGTATAATTTTTACTGATCTTTCAGATCACTCATTGAAATTTTCACTGGAGTTACATCAGCACTATCATCTTATTGCCATGGTTTTATTATTATAACTTTAGTTATGCTTCAGTACTAGTCAAAAACAATTCTAGCTGTGTTTGTGACTCTTCTTGGCCACCTCCAGACTCCAGAGGAGTCCGTGGTTGGTGCTTCCTGGTGGGGTGAATGAGAGTGGTGCTGAGCCCATGAAATACTCCCAGGCACATTCTAGGAACCCAACTCTGTTCCTCATGATCTGAGGTGAATTTGTAGCTATTGATACAGTCAGCAAAGTGTTCTGTACAAATCAAAGCAGAAATTGCTCCATGCTTTAGGTTTAAGCATAGGAAAGAAAGAATTGATTTTGATCTTTAGCAAATATTCTGATTTAATTTATGAGAATTGGAAAAGCTTGTCATGTATTCATCAGTACCAGCCCTTTTACCTATGCAGAGTTAAGACACAGAAAACCTGCAAAGAGATGAGAATAATTTGTATATGAGATGGAAAGGCAAGAGAAAAAGAAATCAATTCAACTAGGATATTCCAAAACAAATTCATGCTCTATTGAAGGATCAAGTACAAGGACTTTGAATGTTTAGGTTAGCTAGGGGACATCATCTGAATTAGATCCACTTGAAAGGGTGAAAAAGCATCACTGCTCTATCCAGTAATGCCACAAGTCTTCAGCTTTTGTGGTTGCTGTTATTAATGCAGCATCTTGCTTTCAATAAGTAATGTTTGCATTTCAATTGTAGCTTCCAGCTTGAGCTCATAGTTCATTTTTTTGTGGCTGTTAAGTTCCAATGCAGTGAAGCCCAGTTTAATTCTTCCTCTTGAAAGAGGAATCTATGTAATCTTGATTTCTTAAGCATATTTTCTAGCTTTGGTATTCTCTTATTAGACTCAGGATATTATGACATTTTCAAAATGCTTTCTATTTATAACTTAACATTATAGAATGTCAAGAATAATCAAAAGCATAGAGAGATGACAGAGAAAAATCCCATTTATATGATCTTTCCAGGTCACATTTCTGAATTTTGCTTAAAATGCCTTCTTCAGGAGCTAAAATTGCCTTTTTCGCGAATGAAGCATTAAAAAGGTTAACAGAAAATGGTCATGATCACTCAATAAGTTTATTGGCATAGGCTGGCAAAGTTCAGAGGTAGGTGGTTTCCTCACAGTTCAGGACGAGTGTTCAGCCCACACGGTGACTCAGTGTGTGAGGAGATCACCCCAGCTGGCATTTGCTCTGTCAGGACCTTGGGATGAAATTTCTCTGAGGTTTGGAGGGGTGCTGGAAGGGGGAGAGTTAACATCTTGCTCTGTCTTGCTGGCTGGAGCTGATTGTGCATCAGACCAGGGAGAGAAGACCTGTAAATCATACTGCAGTTTGGAGCATAAGCATGTCAGGGAGATTGAAACCTTGCTCTTCTCTCCACTCCTGAAATACAGACTCTGAACAATAGGCTCTTCTTGCAAGACCTACAGTTTCCAACCACCCCGGTGCCTCTGGCAGCTCTGCCCTGCTCCCTTCCCCTGCCCCCTGCTGCAGCAGTGGGGATCACACAGGGAGCAGGATTCTGGCTGTATTCTGGCTGTGGTCACAGCAGCAGTGCATGAGAAGAAGAGAAATTCAGAGCTGTAGCAAGGCCACAAAACCACAAAACAGGTGGAAGCATGGTGACGTGTTATGCATGGGATGGTAAGGCACAAAAGCAGGCAGGTGAGGCACACGTCAGTGGTTTCAGCACCTGCCAGGTTTGGTGCCCATTGGTACAGAAGGATCTATTTAAATGCAGCACCATCAGTATGTTGCCTGACAGTGCTGACATTCATATACCTGCATGTATATCCTGCCCTATTCCAGCTGTTGAAACATTTCATGTGTCTGGATGATCAAAGGCATACAGTATTAAATGTGTAAAAGCAGTAATTAAATTATTGATGAATTATACAAATTTAAGTTTTGGGCAAACAAGGACTTTGATACAACATAATATTTGAAGACTCCTGGCAGAACCTGTGGCCTTGGGTTGGAGTTGTAGGTTTCCTATACAATGGCAAAGAAAGAATGTATGATCCATAGTGGTGTGCACAACCCTAAGCACTGAGCCAGCTGAGGCAGCAAAAGCAAAGCCCTGAGGACTCACTCATGTTTTAAATCCCCATCCTCTCGGAGGCTTTACGTGCTTAACTGTGCATTTCTCTGCATGCATTTCTCTCCACACATGATTTACAGCCATGAAACTAGGAACTTAATCCTCCTCTTCGCAGAAAAACACATAGAAGAATCAATCTTTTATTTTAAAAGGGAATCAGAGCAGAAGTAGGTGGTGATTCCTCTCACCTCCTCCTCAGCCTTTTCAAGAGGACATCTTGTTTCAGCCCCTTTTTCTGCTTTTACAAGCACAATCTGACCTGGAAAGTTCCCAGTTTATAGATGGTTCGGGAGGATGAGTTCTTTGAAACTCTGCCCCAGTAGATATGGCAGATTGTATAAAAAATTTAACGATTTAATGAGCTACAGAGTGGGAGTAGGAGTAAGTGTAACCCTGATTTTCCATGAGTTTGGAACACCCTAGCCTATGCTTCAAGGACAATTTAGTTATATTGTATTACTTAGTCAGAGACTGATATATAGGACTCTTTGGAAACAGGTTCCCAAGCCAGCTTCCCTACAGAGCCAAACTTGTTTCTTTAACCCTGTCCCAATGAATGGAAAAATGCTCCAAAATTACCTAAATGAAATAGCTAAGAAATTTATCATGCAAACCAATACATTATTCATTTCCTCAGGAAAATTTTGGAAACTGATCAAAATAATTTAATTAGTTACCTCATTGTGAGAAAGGTTTTAAGAGCCAATTAGACAAAGCAAGCAGGGAGATCTGCAAGCTTTAAATATAGAATTAGTAAAGTGAAATACTCTTCTAAGGAAAAAGGTGGAGATGACAGTACATGAAAGGGAAGTGATCTGCAGATGAAAGGCACAATAGTAGTAAGAGATACAGAGTGAGGATGATAGCATGAACTGATGGGGGGTGCAAATGGGATCAGTGCAAACTGGCATAGACCCATGGAATGGCACTGCTTGGAATGAAAAATCTTGCATTGATTTCAGCTGTCTCAAACAGGGACTTGCTACTGCTCAGGTACCAATCTAATTGTGCAGAAAGCCATNATATATATATATATATATACACGTGTATGAATTGTAGTTTGTGTAGTTTGGATAGTCAAATGCTTGTCTTATATGGTGATGTGATGTGTTGTAAGATTTCACAGTAACAATTGTCTTCTTGTGTACTTTGATGCTTTCATTGTTGTTGGTAATGTAGTTTCTCCAGGCCCTGTACATTGCATATATACATTTATACACCCAGATTGTCTCTTTCTGCATATCCACAGAACATTTTTCAAGGAACATTTAGTGAAATGATAAAAAACTAATAACACAGGATCTGTCAAGAGGCTTAGGTTGGAAAGCACCAAATAGGTGCTTCATACCTGAGCAATGTGGAAAAAATCTGAATTAGAATATTCAAGTTTTGCCATGCGTGTACTGTCATTCACATTGGGCCAAGCTCTATCTACAGTATAGAATTTCACAGCTGTCAGTTTGCACTACATGAATGAACAGGCTCATGTATGTTATGCATCCTCTTATTCCAGTGCTCTCTGCTGCTAGAAGTGCTGTTAGGCCTGCAAACTTTTGCCTCCTTCTTATAACACCCAACATCACACGCACAAATCTGGTAGTGTGAAGCAAATTTAGAATTTCCCTCTTTCTGTATATGTCATTACAGATGGCTACAGATGGTTCTGTTCCATACAACAGTCTGATGCAGAAGGTAGAACCTTTCAAAGTGTACACTTATGTATGTGAAAAGTATGTGAATGCCAAGTGTAAGCTAGATTGCTTGGACCAGATAACCCAGACTTTACCTCACACTCAATAAAATTATTTATGGAGGAAGAAAATGCTTCACATGAAAAAAGGAGAGTTCTTGTAGCTGCAAGGAAGGCTCAAGATATTGATAAATTGATGATAAGCAAAATTTAATGTTCGTAATAATAATGCTAATTAATGGCATTAATATGGTAAAAAGAAATGGTTTTATAAACATTGAATATGTAGAGTTATCTGTCAAACCAAGCTTGCAAGATCATAAAGCAACATGAATAAGAGCTATCATTACTAAAGAATGTATTTCAGAGAAGTCATGTGTTTTCTCTTCCGTAGTATAGGCATTTCTGACAAAAGCTGAAGGTCACATCTGGAAGATGAAAATGTATTTTCCCACAGAAGGTATTAAAGGGGTTATGATTATGCTAGAGCACACTGTTAAGTATATGGAACCATTACATTTTGACAAGGTAACTGATCTAGATGAATGACATTCACAAATTCCAGAGAAATTATTAAGGTAAAGTAAGAAAAGCCTTTAGAATATATTTTTTTTTCCTTGTTAACAGCTAGGGAAATGTCAAAAGACAGAGAGAAGGTAGTAGTTTTTCTGTATTTTTGGGAGAAAGTTGGAGAGAGTATTAAATAGAATTATCTCAACTGTTTAGAGCATGGTGCTGATAAGGCCATGGGTTTGATCTCTGTATGCCTGTGTCTTAGGCTGCAGTACTGGATGTGACCAAAAGTTATGTATTCTATCACCATCTGTGGGGCAGTGATCCTTGTCTTTGTGGGAGATATTCTCTGCTAATGGGCCATCTATTAAAATCAGGTGGGGCAGTCATCCTTATCTTTTCCACAACCCATCTTTCCTTCAGGAAGATATCGTCTGTTAATGGCCCATTGAGTCCCACTGCATGACTGATAAAATTACATCATCCCATTGGGTCCCACTGCATGACTGACAAAATTACATCATCCCATTGGGAGATGCTCCAGCCAGGGGGAGGAGCCAAGCCTTTCCTACCTAGATAAAAACCGAGATCTGGAACACCAAGGCAGCCTTTTTCCACTGGATTCCAGAGGAAAACCAGACCCTTCTACATCATCACTGGACCTTAGGAGGAAAACTGCACCTTCTACAGGAGCACTGCTTCAACTGAACCACATCTGTCATCCAGGAGGACTGCAGCCACCATTTAATCAGACTGCTACCAACACCCTGACTGATGGGGTGTCAGGTTGTGTTCTGACTCTGTCAGTGTTTTTGGGTTTGTTCTCTGTAATATGTGGCTGTCAGGCCCAGAAAAACCTCTTGTGAGGATTTTTCCAGTCCAACTTTCTCAGGCTCAGCTAGGGCTCTTTCCCAAGCCAGCCTCTTTTCTCTAATGTAAATATAAGGGAAGAATTAAAAACCAAGATAAACACCTGCTGGATACGTGAAAGAGGTGTTACTTTCTCTGGACCAATAAGCTAGTGCTTTGTCTTGAGTTAGTGTCCTGAGTGTATTTGAGGAGTGTAGTGTTACAGTAAATTGTCTCTGTCCTATCTTGAGAGAGACCATGTTGCTGTGTGTCTTATTACCGCCGTTTAAGGGGTTAATCCCCTAACATACAGCCACAGTAATACTGTATNTACTTTAAATAATTTGGAGGGTGGGGGTTTACATTCTCCATTTTAAAAAGAGGCTCCTGCCTTTCTTGGCAGGCACCTGTCTTTCAAACCAAGACAGCCTGGTAACTGAAGAATTACACTTGATGATCTTTGTGCATCCCTTCCAACTCAGAATATTTTTGATTCTATGGAGGTATAATATGGAAAGAACAATTGCTATTGTTTAAAGACCAGGCAATCAGGCTTGAATGTGCAGTATTTCTGTGTGGACAGTCCTGAATAGCCAAAGAAAACTAAACTAAAGGACATGTTGTGCTTGGGCATGTAAGTCTCTACTATGTCATATGTAGACACACACAAAACTGATTTCTCTAAAAAGCTAAGCTGAGGTAAACACCGAGGACTGATGAAATGAATTTTAAATTAATTTAGGATTAAAAAAAAAAACAAAAAAAACCAAACAAAAAACCACAAAACAACATGTAAGCTAAAGGAGCATACTTTGTGACAAGAGATGAAACAAATGAGGCAGAACTAGTGGTCAAAGCTGAATAAAACTCTGGTGTATAAGAGAGGGGTTACTGGAAAAAGAACAGACTCTCCAGGAAAAAAAATAAGAATGAATGGAGACACAAGAGTGTGTAAAGGCAAAATAATGTTTTTAATTTTATGCTGGTAGGAAAGAAGTAGTTAAGTTTAAAGTACTAGAGGAATGCAATTAAACCCACCCCTAGCAGCAGAACACTGAATATTAATCAATAATTAGAGCTGGACATACAGATAATAAACTACCTGCACAATGCTTACCAAGATAAATAATATAGAATCTTTAATTTCCACATATAAACATACTTATACCAATATGTGATATAGTTACTGTACTTATATTTAAAATATGTAATATAGTTATTCTCCTAAGTGCTAAATCCATACAAGACAGACTGATGGAAAAAGAGGAATGATACTCTGCTGAACTCTAAAGGGTTTAATGTGCTGTGCAGAGTATCCATCTATCTCTTTTATTTTGCTGAGGATCATTCACAGAATCATAGAATCATAGTATCATAGTATAATTTGGGTTGGAAGGGACATTTAAAGGTCGTCTAGACCAACACCCCTGTGATGAGTAGGGACATTTTCAATTCATCCTCCTACCATCTCTGTCATGTTCCCATTCTTTGAGCAAATAATCCCCAGGTAGAATTTCACAGTTCTTTAATATAACTGTACTTTATTTTTGAGGTTAATCTGTGTCAACATTGTACTGCTCCCTTGATTTTTGGGTGGTAGCCTTAGGTTGTGGGCAGAATCAGAAAAGCATATTGCACAAATGGTGCATTGAGCATAAGCAATGGAGTTCAGTCCAAGGGAAATAACAATAAAGCCTTTAGACCATATCATATTTTCATCTTCATGCCACATATGTCACAGATAAATGATTTTAACAATACATAAGAGAATTTTCCCATGTGTTTTAGTATGCATATCTTTTTGCTTGTAAAGCCTTATACTTCTGTTCAGTAAGATCAGCTGTGCTGAGTGAGTTATCCCTGTGAACAAGAAAAAGAGCTTTATACAGTTCTCTAAAATTAGGTATAAGATCAGCTTGTCTCTTATAAAAATGTCAAAGTTTCAAGTGCCAGTTTCTCACAGATCCACAAGGTCAGAAAATGATGTAAAGTCATACATGGGAGCTGGAATCAGCTCTTGCAAATATTGTCATGTGAAGCCATACTTGCTCTCCCTGAAGGAACATGGGTTATTGAACTTCACAGCTGTGGTGGTTCCAATAGGAACCTTCCTATCCAATGGGCAGGATGCTGCAGATGGAGAAGTGAAAGCTTCTTACAGACTTTGTACAGAAGTAAGTTCAAGGAAAGAAATACATGCTCTGGCATTTGCCATTATTATAAGATTTAAAGTTGTTTAAAGCTGAGTCCCTGGCTCAGACTGTTAAGTGTATCCCAGATAATGAGAAGTGGGCAGAAGAAAATAATATCTAGTCTGAGCTCTAAGTGTGATTGGCAGTACCCATGTGCTGAGCGGATGTATCCATAGCTGATGTTTAAATTATCTTCAACAAACATATTCCATAGCTCATATAAGTTTTAAATATACTTTATTAAAATTGCTGTTCAGAAAAAATATGTTTTAAAAACATCTCTTTTTTTTTTTTGTGTGTGAAGTATATCTCACAATTAAAACTGCTCAGGCAGTGAGTTTGCCCACTGTTTTGTCTTTACATTTTGATGTGCTTATTTATAGGAACTTGATTTTTAAAAGCACACACAACAAACATCATTGTGCTCTCCAGGCAAATGCATAAGATGGGCTAGAATCTCCATTTGTCTGTGCTGTGCATGCTCATTTAGATTATAGTAAAGTGGGTATAAAACACTACTGGAACACAATGCAAATGATGTATGCCTCTTTGCAATGAGATAAACGATTATACGTGGTATTAGAGCCATAATTTTATGCTTGTTAGTCATCCAATTTTGATTAAGGGAGCATTTATTTTAAGAAGAAGTCTGCACTGGTGTTCACATTTTCTCTCTCTACAGCAAGTTGTACGTTAAAGAGCAGGATAAAAAACAATTCAAGAATAGGGCAGTTGGGGCTGATGGGGTGAAAATAGCACAGCACAGAGCTGAACCAACAGAAAAGGTACCAAGTGGACCTGTTGGTTACTGGCTTCAAAGGTAATTTGGGTTTAAGGGTACAAGGGCCCTTGAGGTAAACACTGAGAATTTCAATATTTCTCATAAAATGCTAAAATCGACACAGAATGTTTGCCTTCCAAACACAAAAACCTTTTCAGATTAGTTCCACAATTGTACATATTGTGGGATTTTTGATAGTTCCAGAAGATTTCAACAAGACAGATACTCTTGAACCAAGTGAAAATCGAATGAGGGAAGAGAGGAAGCCAGGATCATACAAGAAAGAGATTTAAAAATTTACTGCTACCTCCAAAATCTCCCTTGTGCAAGTCTTATGAGTAAAATCAGGAAATTTTGTTTTTTCCTTTCTAGATAATTGAGTTGATGTAATGCAGAGGAGTTATTATCCCTTTTGAGAGATAAGATGGGTAATTCAGAGCCAGAAGGAAGCATTTCTGAGATGAACCATGAGTAGAGGAGGGTGAACATGAGTGCCATATTCACTGGTATTTGGATTCAGAAAAATCCTGCCTGATAAAAGATATATGGAGGGGGTGTGTCTTCTCTGAAGCCTAGACCTGAGTGTGTTCACTTCCTTTATAATGGGCTAGCTGATTCCTAGTGTTACCTGCCCATAAACTTGTATGTGCACCAGAAAA
>VZTT01055065.1:20708-30926 GCA_013400855.1 Buphagus erythrorhynchus | reverse complement strand
AAAAAAAAAAAAAAAAAAAAAAAGCATCTTTAAAGGCATCTGAATTTAAAACTTTGGTTCAAACACATGGGGAATAAAGGGTTTTGAAATACAAGTTATAAGCTAAGCTTTCTTTTTATTGTATCTTAAGCAATCCACTTGTTCCTGTTACATATAGGCCAGCTAAGTGGGGTGCAAAGTTCTCATCCTGGCTCCCAAAGGAGATAGTCTGACATCATTCAGGTATTTCAAATGACGTGTGCTTTGAAGAATGATGTAACCATTTGCAGTATAGGTGTTAGGGCTTTAAGTTCCCAGCTCGTGTCAGTCACAGTGGAAGTGCTGCAGGGGGTCAGGAGGATGAGCCCCACGCCCCAGGATCCCGTGGCTTCCCTGCAATGGAGAGCCTGTCTGGAGTGTGAGCTCAGGCTTGGGCAGCTTCTGCAAGCAAGACTCAAGCCCTTGACAGCAAGCTTTGCTGCTTGGAAGATGTGACTCCTTGTTGAAGGGAGCAGGGTCCCCTGACACCTACTTAATGCACACAGGTTGCTGGGAAATTTATGACACCAGAGTTTTCAGTCCTGGCAGAGTGACTTAATATATATTTAAACCTACAATAGCCAGGACATATTTTATATCCTGGTTTTCTTTTCCTCTAGATATTGCCACTGTTTCAGTGAGCCTGCAGGGCACATTTTCCTGAAAGACAGATATGCTTTTTCATGTAACACCCCATTAAGTAAAGTCCTTTAGCAAGGACAAAGAGTCTCTGAAGATCCTCTTCTGGCATAGGATGTTTACAGGCTGAAACACAAAGCTGACTGTTTCACTGAAAAAGAAAAAACATTCCAGAGTTCCTGGTTAATTTGCTGACTGCCCTGAAACATTCTGTTTGTTTTGGTTTGATATTTCCCAAGAAGGCTTCTGATGCTTTTTCTTCAACCTCTTTCTGATGGCTTTGTCAATAGCTTTCAAGGATTTGTTATTGTGCCAAGTATTTGTACTTCAGATATATGTAAATGACAAAGGTTTTGGAAAAGGGCTGCTATAGATGTGCAAAGCTCTGAGAGCTACAAAATTAGTGAGCTGCAGGTATGGAATAGTTATACTGTGATTGATTTCTCCTCCAGCTGTTGAAATAGTGGGAAATATGCACACAGTGGAGTGTGTACATGATAGTGTGGCTTACCAGGTAACTCTACAGAGTGGCAGTTTGGGGACAAAAGTAGCACCTTGGTGCAGTGGAGTGATTGCATGAGCCTTGTCTCTCCTCGACTTGCATATGTGGCTTAGTAAAGAGCAGCAGAAGCAGTGAAAAGGTGTAAAGTGTGACTGACAGTTTCAATGTATTACTTGGCTGCAGAGCTATTCGAAACAAATTGTACAATATGGAGCTGGTGGCCATGGGATTGGTGTCTTCCTGGTGGACATGTTCCATGTTCTTAGCTTCAGATCAGCCTTAAACAGCTTTTTTTTTCAAATTTTTCTCAGCCTTAAACAGCTTTTTTTCAAATTTTTCTCTGCCTGCCAAAGTGTTCCTATCAGCCGTTCACAACTTCAGTAGAATTTATTTCTTCCCACCTACCATGCACAGGAAATTTGACTCAGAAAGATGAGATGCAAATATTATGCAGGGTTGACCTTTTCATTTACAGGGTAACTAATTAGCTTGACAAGTAACACATTTAGTAGAATACGTATATGTCATTAGATAATCCAGCCTACCTTTTTATGGTGGCTCCCTAAAATACATCTTACTATTGTTGCAATTAACTGCTGGCTTGCTGCTGACTTCAATGAGTAGGACTACAGACTTAGACCAAATTTAAAGTAACTCAGTGTGCAGTCTCTGATCTGGCAGCCTCATAGTTACTTCTTAGTTGTGCTTTGGCACCACAGTGTAGTGCTGACTGAGTACCTTTTCCAGTTCTGCTTATTTTTGCTGTAGGACAGGACATGTGCGGCATTTGATATGAAAGACATTAAAATAGAAATAATTTTAAAGTAAATTTTGGAGAAAGGTAGAAATTTCTGAGGTAGACTGAACTGAGATGTCAGTCTGGACACGGCTTTAAGGTGAATGTGGGCAACTGGTTGGACAGATTCCTTTAGCTAAACTGCAGGATGGTATTTATGCATGGACTGCTATGCTGAGGTCTGTGCAGGAGCTGTAATTTATATTGTTACTTTGCTGCAACTTAAATCCTTCATAGTTTGGGTCTGAGGAGAGGCAGTTGTGCCCTCCATTGAAGGAAGGGGACAGAAGTGGTTATATAAACACAAGAGGTTGAAACAAATGGCCAAGAATTCGACCCAGGTCTTCCAGGCCAACAGAAAGAAGCTGGTCATGTCCAAAATCTAAAGCCCACTCCCAGTTGCCTTTGGGAGTCATTTACTGCCTTGAACAGATGTTCTCAACCACAGTTAACCTTGAATCCTGCATGGTTTGGGTCTGATGTAGGATGATTAGCATTCCCTAGCTCTGGACTGCAGCATCTGGTTTTTGGTGCCACCTCACAGTATGGTGTGGCAACAGAGATAAATGGTGCCCTGCTGCAAATGGTATGCGGTGATACTTTGCAATTCTAATGAACCCATCCTGTGCTCTTCAGTGTCCTTTAAACCTTGACAATTAGGAGGAGTAAAGAAGGGGAAAAGTCTTGCTAGAAGGGAGGCAACAGGGAAGCAGAGCCTGTGAATGCCTACAACAAAGAGAGGAATTTCATTTCATACTGATACATTGAATTGTCCTGTTCTCTTTTCAGATATATTTTGGAAGATGCTTATGTTTTAATTAAAAAATATATCAGTTAACTGCTTCACTGTTTTATATGCTTTTTATTTTAATCTGGACCCCAGCCTGATGTTGCCATTAAATCATCTGCTTTATCCTTCTTTATTTATATTCTTTCTTGTCAATTTATTGCCTCTTTGCCTTTAATGAAGCAGAGGTGGCAGCTTTACAGATGGGAAACTAAATCACAGAGAAACTACGTGACTTTTTACATGACCTATGCACAGAAAATTAATAATCACTGTTATTGACAGGTGCAGGCACTACATGTAAGTACTGCAAGTAGTTTAGCTATTTTGGCTGTGTTGATTTGGGGAAAATTCAGATTTTATGAGAGAATGTATGAGACATTAGTGCAAACCTTGTTCTTTTCCTTACTGTTTTGCTCATGGTGCATCCATTCAATGAAGGCTTTATGTATCTCTGGGTTCTCTTCTGGCTACCATTGGATTGGATATCTCTCCTCTGCTAAAGTGCCATTGTAATGCTGCACTGGTTTTGGCTTTTGAAATGGTCCCCTGGCAGAACTGCTTTCTTTATCTTACCTGCTTGCTTTCCTTTTCCTTCATGTTAGCATTCTTTCATCCCTCATAGGCTTTTCTCATGCTTTTCCTTTCTCCTTTCCTTTTAGCAATGTCTCCTGTTTGAAGTTTAGAGCAAGTCTTCCCTCTCTGTTGAAACATTTCATTCCTGTCTGCCATTCACTTTGTTTTTTCCCCTGCTAGGAGCAGATGCCAGCCTGTGCTGACATCATCTCCCAAAAGATTGCTTTGCTAATTGCTATGACAGAGAACTTGTTTGTTTGTTTGATTTTCATTCTGCTTTTGCATTCTATTTTGTCCTTTCTACACTGGGCTGACCATTCTTGGGTGAGCTCAACAAGGTCACTGGAGTCATTGGCAGGCTTGAGCAGAAGGGTGTCCTGTATGATCTGTTTGAGGCATACAACAAAATCTGTGAGGTCTTTTGACAACTCCCAAGATTTTGTAAATACCAGTGCTTTAGCTGAAGCCTTACTATTGTCAATTATTAGAACTAGAAAACTGCTTGCCATATTTTACTTACGTTACTGCCCCAGGCCGTACATCCATACAGAAGTAGTCTGTAGATAAACTGTAACCTTACTTAGCAGCATAAGGGGTCAGGAACTGTCTAAGTAAGACAATTTAAAATCAGGTTGCATGTATGGGTGTCATTGCTGAATTTTTAAAAGTGGGGTGATGTCTGAAAGCCTTGTTAGCAAATATCTTTGAGAAATGAGGAGGACGTTGAGGTGCCATGAGGTGAAAAAAAGGCAAATACCTTTCAAGAGCTATGAAAAAGGAGGGCAAGGACACTACAGACCTGTCAGCTTCTTCAAAAGCCAGATGAATAATAATTGATGCTAGAGGCAAAATATTGTTTTGTGGGGATGTAAAGGGTTTTTGGTACCAAGTGTGACTTAAGAGTTAACAGATAAAGTCTGGCTGAGATATAGCTCTCACCAGGAATACCTTGTGGCTATGAAGGATAGAAATATCTTGGAACAGCAAGAGGGGAAACAAATGATACAGAACAGATCAGAATTTCAGCCACAACCTTTTTATTTTTCCATAGACAAAACTTCCTTTACTCATATGTTCATTGCAATACCTGGCATTTAGGGGTGCAATTGCAACATTTTTTCCATGTACCAAGGTGTTTAAACTAAAATTTAGCCCAGGTCCTTGGAGGTGAGAATTTAGCAATGAACAAATGTACTGCTTTGCAGATGTGGCTAATTGTATGACCCATGACTAAAACACCATTTTGAGAGTGTGAATTGATTTCATAGATCTTCTCTCATTTTACCTCATGAAAGGCAGAAATGGAAGAAGTGTCCTTGGCCTATGAGAGCCAGGGAACAGTCTGTGATATATCACCACCATTGGACAAGTTTGCTCTCAGCCTACAAACCTTAGTGTTTGAGAGGTATCCAAATGTTTGGATACCTACTGGCATCTTTCTTTTGTGCCTACCAGTAGACAAAAGCCCCCATCAGTGAACTGATCCTACCAGAGCAAACACTCCTGTTAGAATGGAGAAGAGCTAAAGTCTGAGTCTTACACCTCTGCTGCAGTTCAAATAAATCACCTTGAATTTTCAGTACAATGATAGTGACAGCTGGGAAAAGCAATTCATTAAAGACAATTGCATTTTACCAAAGAATTGTTGTCCAAAATAAAACAAAGTGTTCAGTGAAGAAAGAAAGGAATCTAAAATAGTGTTTGAATAGATTGTCCTTTCCAGATCAAATGCTAGTATTATTTGCAGCACTGCTTTTGGGAGGTCTGCAGTGCTGTGGCTAAGCACCACCACTGGCCAGTTACCCATCTGATCCTCTGCAGCACTGAGGGGGATGATGGCTCAGCAGGAACCACCTTTACCTCCACCTCTTACCCATGGGGCAGATGGAGTGCCTGAGACCTTGATACTGCTTTTGCAAAGAGAGGGGGAGCTAGATGTATTCAGTCCTACTGGCTTTAAATGTTCACATTCTGCACCATCTGCAGAACAGGAGAAAAGGCAGATTAAGAATCCTTGACTAGGAATCTCAAGGTCATGCAACAATGTACTGTTTATTAACCTGTGCAGGTAATAATGATGCAGACTGATTCTTGTGACAATTATTGTACTTGATGAGCTTTTTAAAAGAGTGAGAGACAGTAGATTAGTTATCTAAGAAAAATATATGGGAGCATATACAATGCATTATGCATTTAGTTGTTTCTATACCAAGAATTTAATGAAGTGATGGCAGTTGAGAATCTCTGCTGGATTGCAAAATACTTATATGCAGAATTTGGGTACTGGAGGGAATGACACCATACTTAAGTTCCAGAGTTCCTTTACACATTCATATAACAGCCTGACACACTGTGTATAACACAAGACAAATTGTGTACCAATCTCTACCAAGTAGACTCTGCTCCACAAAATATACACAATGCCAACACTGGAAAAGGAAGGGTGGCCATTGCATTTTAGGTATAATCTTTTCTTACTTGCTTCTATATGGATCAGAGGTCTGGTCGTGGTATAATTAACTTGCTTTCTCTTGCTTCTTGGCTAAAATATCTGGATTCCTTTGGATAGTCATTTGATAAATCTATTAATACCTTTTCCAATGCCTTTCTGAAGTAATTTGGCTAATGTGCAGAGCTGAACTTCCAGCCAAGTCTGGAAGGCTTTTTTCCCCATTTAGAAATTGCATCTGTTCCTTATGTGCAGCAATAGTTTTCCCTTTGAAGAGGGTAAGATGCCTCTATTAGAGGAGCTTATGGTTTTTGGATATGTCTCTTGGGTACTTTTACACAGAAAATGATCACATTGAGGTACTTATGAAAGGGAAATCCTTTTACCTGTTTTGAAGCTGGCATGCTGCACATCAGGTAGGTCTGGATGCCTGTGCTTTTGTGTGGCTTTGCAGTGCCCTCCTCAGTAGGACAGGACAGCTTTGAGCACCATTAGAGATATCCCTGCCTCCTTCTTATGCTTGTACCACCTTTGATCCTCAGTCTGGGAAGATGACAAACCAGTTGTTGTCAACAACTGCAGTGGCTTTTTGTTAGTTGCCAGACTGGATCAAAGAGTGGAGCAGTTTTGTTAGGGTTGCACCAGGACATTGCCTTGAAGACAAGCTGGGCATGTAAGGGGCAGCTTTGCCCGAGGCTGCTGTGGCTTTATGTGGCAACAGGGTGGCAGAATCTGGTTGTTAGGGGAGGCTGGGGATGAGCCAGTGGCATTAAGGCAGCAGGCAAGAGGCTGCATGCAGCATCCAGTTCAAGCTGGCATTTCTGTCTGGTCTGCAAGACAGCCAGCACTGGTCCTGTCAGGCACAGTGCATGTACAGCTGCCTGCTGGGGGAAGGGTTGTCTAAGAAACAGCAAGGCTGGTGCAGGGGTGATTGGAATATTTTCCCATAAATATTCTTTAAACGTAAATGATTGTGATGAAATCATAAAAGTAATTGGCTCTTGTAACTCCTTTTTTGAAAACAAATTGAGCCTAAAAACATGTAGAGACCTCCTTCCTTTCCAGAATATTATTGAAAATTAATAGACCATTGGAGCCTGCAGTATCATAAAGTCTGTATCCTTTTTTATTTTTTTTTCACATACCTTCAGATTCAACTCCAGCAGCTCTCCATCTGTTTGCAGGCTGTTTTCTAAACCAGTGTGATGCCTCAGGTGCAGAAGAGAGAGACAATAATTAACAATGTGGCCTCCAGCATCATGGGGAACAATTAATTTTAGTGAATGGACAGGGGGAGGAAGAGGGGAGGTAAGCTTTGCTCATTTGTCTGCTCATGCATTCACAGCTGGGCATATTGGATAGATGCACATGTAGATATGTATATATTTCCCAAAAAGACTATTTTCAGCATTCCAACTTTCACTCTTTTGCAATGGCTGTTGTGCACAGAAACTACTTGAAAATGACAGTGCCATCTGCACTGAGGAGATTAGGGGGTGTCAAGGAATACTCTTTTTCACTTCTCTCATTCCTGCTTCTCTCCATCCTGTCCCTGGAAAAATCCCAGCTTTTAACCTGTCAAAATACTTTTAAAGCTGGTCTCTGATGTATAGAAACCTGTGAGACAGAACCATGACAGCTATGTACTGTCAAAGGAGTATGACTGCTCAAAAAAGAGAAAATCCAATACCTCTGAATAAAAGAACAGGGAAATGTAGGAGTCTGCAGTAGCATGTGGGGTAGTTCTTTCATGCATATGAAAGATACATTGATCAGGGAGTACTAAATTTATATACAGGAAGACCATTTGACTGGTTTATACTTAGATTATAATGCATATGCACGGAACTGAAAATTAAAGATCTGCACATCTACAGAGAGGTTAAAAATGAAAACCATACAGTGAATTAGGATTTTTCCCCCAAATGTAGGTCCTGAAATTAGAAAACCAAATCCATTTATAAGCTCTTAAATGCAAGTGGCCTCATTTCCAATGTGCCGAGCAGCCGCTGCATCTGCCTGGTTTTGTTATTCACATTGGCTCTGTTTCTGAAAAACAGCTGTCAGGAAGGAGATCCTATAGGATCTCCTCTGACATGTCTAGCTGGCAAACAGCCACATCCAACTGCAGCACCTATGTGCCATGTGAGTACAGCTGGAGATAAGGGGAAGTGCTGCTGAGCTTTCTGACTGTAATCTCCAGGTAGGAATCCAGCAGAGATGCTGAGGGAGGAACCCCACCACCCTTGACTTCTTTGCTCCTTTTTCACATCACTCAGTCCCTTCCTCTTCACACACCAGCGCCCATGCTGAATGCAGAGACTATTTGAAGCAGCAGAAGAAACTTGCTGTGTTGTTTTTGAGGGTGAGATACCACAGATGTGACTGCTTGGTTCTGTGTGGAGCACGGAAAAATGAGGTGTCTCAAGACCTGTTCATCTCACAAGTGCATGGCCAGATTTGGAAAATGTCTGTGCTAATAACAGGCACCTGAATGCTTAATCATGAGCCTGAATACGGTGGTTTCTAAACCTTTGACTTTATCCTGGAATTTTGTAATTTCACAAGTGTGTCTGCAGTAGAGAGGAAACAATGTGCCCCACTGGAAAGCTAGCACTGTGTTCATCCCTTCAGAGAACAAACTCATTTGCCCTTTCCCTTTTATGTCTGCTTATTTAAACAATTAAGTAAATTAAATATGAAAAGCATCTCTTCCGAGCCACTCTCATATGTATTCCAGCAGTAGCATAAATGAGAATCAGTAATCTAATGTAGAACTGATTTAAGCATGTTTACATGTTATTAGGAAGCTAAAAGGTTTATTCATGTCTTTGGCTCTGTATGTATGTAGCAACAGGTGCATGAGGAGGCTGCTGTTGGAACCTCAAACTTGGGCATTTTTCTGTTCCAAATGTCTAGGCTATAACAGCAGGGAAGACTACAGGGTGTCTTTCAGGATGTAAAAACTGTCATTTGTGCATCCAAGAAAGGACTGTACTGTAAAAGTTGAAGTATTTTTTAATAAGGAATTTACATGCTGGGAAAGAATACGAACTCCTCTGGAATGTGAAGAGCAGATTATGTTAATATCTGCAGATCAACTTTGCCCTCTTGATTCACTTCATGCTGCATCAATTATANGAAAAGATTATCCTTTTAAAATTTGATTGCTTGCTCATCAGAAAAACATCAAGATGGGGGAAAAAAGGCATTACCAGATCCTGTAAAAAAATAGAATTCCATCTATTTTCACTTCCAAATAAAATGAAATAAAATCCCCAGAAATTCTCATTTTTGATAATATAAAATATTGCAATGTGAAATATAATTTTGGTTGTAATGTATGCATGATATTCCACAGAAGTATAAATATGTATCATACAGAGGCTCTCTGCCAAAATGCACCATTTCACTCCCATAAACAGCTTACTCAAAACCAATTTTATATGGGGAAATTAATCAAAATCCATAGATTCCCATGAATTTTCTCATACTGCTCAAGCTGCTAACTCTAGTGAAAAATGTTCGAACATTTCCAACATGTCATAAATTCCACAGGCTTATTTTGGTTTAAAATGTAGTTTTCCATGCCCTGATTTTTTACTCCTTTTTTGCATTATGAATGGAAATGAGTTTATCACCTGAAAAAGAAAGCAAATGGAAGTGTAGGGAGCTCTTCCATAGTGTAAAGAGTAGAGCATAGAGCAGACAAAGCAAGTCCCAGTGTGTGAACTTTGCACAGCTGTAATTTCTGTAATTCAATGATGTTTCTTTCAGTTCTTGGTCAAACGGCTGCTTAACATAAAGGATGCTATGCTCTTAACTCATACTTTTAAAAGACTTGTTAGCAAAGCATCTTGCTCTTTCACATCACTGGGAGTAATTTTACTGCCTAGAAGAATATCAGTCTTCCATGATCCAAGAAAATCTTCCTTAGAGTTAAACATTCACTTGTAAGATTATAGGCAGCTGAGGTTCTGACCTTCTGATGTTAAAATAACACAAAAGGAGCTGTATGACTTACACCAGCGAGTAAAGGGTGAGAAGGAAGTAAAGGTGTGGTGGGATTGACACCCTCAAAAGATTTACTAGGGANTGGCACTTGGGTGCAAAGCAAGGGGGAAAAGCTTACTAACATTAGGAATCAAAGAAGAAACTTATGTAAGGAAAACAGTACAAAAGTGGCTGTCAAAAAATTAGCATTGGACATAGGAGAGAATAACATGAAAAGAGTTGTCCTAGGCACAGATTCCATAGGTAGAAAGCATAGTTGGAGTCTCTGCCCTCCCTGAGTGGCTACAATCTACCTAAACAGGGAACTGATGCCAGGACAAGGACTCTCCTTTTGAGAGGTGAGACTTAGGTGAATCTGTTTTCAGATGTCTCTGCCTATGCCCCAAGGACAGAACAGGAAAAAAAACCCGAACAAAATAAAAAACAAATAAAACCCA
>VZTT01055065.1:3692-16253 GCA_013400855.1 Buphagus erythrorhynchus | reverse complement strand
GAACAGCACATTTTCTTGAAACTAATGTGCTGTGCTCTGGTGTGCAGCTCTACCTACTCTACAAGTGTGTGGCTTTCAGACAGTCTACATCCAATGTCCAGGCAGATGACTGCAGACTGATGGAGTTTGGATTTCTCTGCATTTCCTGAGAGAGATGTATCACTTTCTCGTTTATTTTTTCTTTTTCACATCATGTTTCCAGGAGGTTTTTTGAGCAGTTAACTGAATATCTAATTATTAGGCAACTGTAAAACCACTGAAAAGGAAACAGTGAAGGATCTGACAATAATGTGAATGCAGGCATATATGCCCCTGTTGGAAAGATGTACTTCAATTCCAGCCTCTGTGAATGGCAATTTAATTGCTGTGTCTCCGGGTTTTGTGCTCCATTCACTACAAAGGAAATAAGTGGGAATTGAAACACAGGGATAGACACACTGGTCATAACTGAGCTGTACTGAAATGCTGTGTACAAGCTGATGATTTTATAATGGGCCCATCTGCCCACCTCACAAAACCACTACAAAGATTGACAGGATTTACAGCACCTGTTGTTCTAGTTTCAGCTTCAGAATAGCAAAAGTTGTTGAGTTTTGGAATTTAGCTGTACAGGTCTTCATAATTTAGTTTCTTCTTGTGCACTGTGGATGAGTCCTAAATAATTTTCTCTTGCCTTTTTTCTCTTGCCTTTTTTTCTGGTCCCTCACTGAGATGTATTCTTCCCCCCCTACTACTGAAAGCTGGCTTTGCACCTGTTAGGATTTCTCCATATAAATAAGGCTCTCCTTACACTTCATCCACTTAGCAGTACTAGAAAGTTTTACAGACATTTCCATGAACCTCTCATTTTTTTATTTTTTTTTCCTTGAAGTTCTAGTGGTTTTGACACTGCATGTGTCAAAGATGTTAAGTATTCATCATGAAGTCTCTCTACAGAGAATATATCAAGTTCTCTTGTAGTATAGTGATAAAGTGGTCTAAACTTTCTACTCTTGCTGTAGATGATGTAAACCTTGGGATCTTCTGTTACTGCGTGAACATTTTGAACTTTCAGAAAAAGATAAGTCATTTCTCAGTATATGAATCTTCTCTGTAAGATGAGCATGACCAATTCTCCTCGTGTGATATGATCATTCAGTTGCCCCACAGCTACTTATTTCAGCCTTAACTCCCAATCAGTCTTTTGGCAATTTCACCTACCTCCATAAGCAACTTCTTCTGCTCCTTGCATCTACATGTCTATGCTTGAAATAACTCCTGCTTTGCCACCAGCAGGTTCCTTCATTGGAAAATCAAAAGTGCAGACAGTTTTCCCAGTCTGGATTAAACTTTGTACCTGCCCTTCAGCAATAATGAATTCTCTGAAAGGTTTTTCAATGCCATCACTTCTGTTTCTATGTAAGCAGATTTCTGATGTCTACATCTTTATACACCTGACTGGCTCTGCTTTGTTCATGGCTCTGTAATACCACCCTATCCCTTACCAAGAAAAGGCTTTTTCATTCCAGTTGCTTGGTCTCTGCCTTGAGAACAAGATTTCCTCTGAAAATTTTGTCTTTTTTCCTATCCTCATTTATATTCTTCAAATAAAGAGAAAGCAAGCAAAGCAAATACACACTGAATCTCCAAAGCATTGCAAATTGATCTTGTGTTGTCAGGGAATAGCTATGATTTAAGTTAAATGACAGGCAGACAGAAGTCCTACCTCAGCTTTGTTATTCTTAGGAACTCCTGGGAGGACCCTCCATGTTCAGACATTCCATTTTACTAGTTGCTTCTCACTTTCCTAAAAGTTCCTAGGGTCAGTCCTGTGCTGCTGCCTGGTGAGAGATGCCTTTTACACAGAGGTTCTTTCATTACCAGCTCCCAGGCTGGCCCTGGCATTAAAGTGGAATGCACCCTGCTGCTTTACAGATACCACAGAGGATTGTATTGGTGTGGTGGGCTTTGCTGGAGAACTCTGGTGTCATCCTCTTAAAGCTTGCTATGCCACACACATATAAAACCCAAGTGAACTGTGTGTTTGCAATGTCAAAATTGAGTAACAGGTCTCAGCCTTATAAAAATGTAGTCAGTGGGAACTAAGGAAACTCAAGAGTGGTTCTAACCTTGTATCAAATCCAGAAAACTCTATGAAATACATTTGTTGGCAGGGTATAAAAGTGGATCTACCATATGTGGGCAAGGACTTGAATATGGTCTACACAGCATGTCCTCAAAGTCCTGGCTGGTAGAAAACTCCGGACCCTGATGTGCCAGGGTCTGCTTCTGTTTCCATTCAGAATCAAAGACTTTGCCATCCAGCTCATATATTTCCCAATCCCTCCCAGCATATCACTGGCTTCCACCCACTATGAAAATTATGTTGTTCCTCGACAGACACAGGTGCAATTGTTCCCTGCTTAGATCATAAACAGAATCAGGTACTGGCTGCCTTGATGTTTAGATTAGGCATCTAAATTTAGTTCCTCTAAAAGCAGGAAACTCTTCTCCACAAGGCTTAGTGGTATTTTTTCTCTTATGGATGATGTATTTCATGCAAGTGTCATTTGCATAATTACATAACTATGCAATTTGTATGTGCTCCATACTACTTTGCACTTCTTTGAGACTGTTTATAGCTAAACTTCCCTGAGGGGATACAGGTTTAAGGGGTGACATCCACTTGAACTCTGTCCTTGGAATAACTAATCATTATCTGGCTGCATGGAAACTAGCTGTAACTCCTGTTATTTATTATCCTCAAGAAAAAATAAATAAAATAATGATACAGGTAAGCCTAAGGTCATAGAAGCAGAGCTTATACTTGACTTAAAATATCCATTACAACTTTTATGGTTTGATCTCAAATTTAAATTTAAAATATTTTAACAAGTCAAGGTACTTGACATTGAAGTAATGCCATTATCTGTTGTAGGAGTCTTTGTATTACTGAGACTGACTGTCCTTGTGAGACACCTCAGTAAGAGTACATAACTTAACTAAGGATGGAAATCTCTATTGCCAAATGTGTGGATGAATATGCTTAGCTTTTGTGAACAGCATACACAGGGAGGTGATGTTGCTGAACTGATGAGCAGCAGCAAGTACAAGTCATGAACAGAATGGGGATTTCCACTCTCATATCACAGTGTTGTGGTCCCTAAGCCAGTGGCCTTACAGTCTAAAATAAAGACAAAAGAGAGATATTTGTTTCTGGGGGTTTTCATGCATGCCAGTGAATATGATGCGACATAAGCAATGTTCTAATGACATACACCAGCCTGGTTTGAAATGTCACTGGTGTTTTTGTAGGATAATATTAGGTTAATTGCTATTTGGGAAAGATCACATTAAACTTCTCTGTGGTTTAGTAGTTAGACAATTTATGATCTCACTTGTACATCAGAGGCTCAAAAGCACTTGCCTGGGAAACCCACACCGAAGCTGGGATTTTTTTTCCTTGTGAAGAGTAGAAAGGAATTTTTGGTGCTTACTGTAGGTCTCTGGAGGCTGTATCTACACATGCAAGAAGTTCAGTGCCATAGGAAGAGATCCAGTTGCTGCTAAGGATTCATTGAGGACAATTTTTTTTCCCATTTCAGGTGAGTTTTACTTCAAACTAGCTCTGTTCTGGTGCATAGGACAAAATGGTCATAGCAGCTGGAGGACCGTAAATGTGTTCCTCAATCCCATCCTCGAGTTTGATTTAGTTTGAAAAGAATGTTGTTAATTGTAAAAGTATTCTCTGAGGCCTTTCCATCATATGAATCAAAGCATACCAAGTGGCAGCAACTGCACAATCTGCCTTCAAAAGCACGTTCATGATCTGAACTAAAGCACAAATGTGGGCATACTCTGTACTAAAATAAACACAGCTGCACTAAAAGGATTCATTTTATGTCAGAGTCCTATAATTTGGGATTTGGCAATAAAGTCCTTAGTAAGCCTGAAATATGGCAACTTGCCCCATAGGCACTTCAGTATAAATGTCTGGATTTGTTATTTTATTGCTTTTAATATTTTGAAGATTGCTGAAAAAAGAAACTTAGAACATCCTGATCTAATTTACTAATTGCGTGAAAAATCAGCTGTAATAAACTACGTAATTGTACAGGGAAATGGTGATTTCTGTCCAAGCATAATTTGCATCCATAACTCCTTTTTCTGTGATATTCCCATTCAGATGCTGCTGAGGTTTTATAACATGCTGTAGGTTTACTGAACTACCTGCTCACTGAACACTAAGAATATTTGTGCATATGCAACATTTAAGGAAATATAAATTAATTTCTGCTGATTCTTTTTTCAAAAGGCAAATCTAATTCAGCTTGCTGTTCGATGTCAATGTGGCAGTTTAATATCTTTGCTGCTTAATGTAACCAGCTTGCTATTAAAAAAAAAAGCAATTTAACACTAACAGATTTTTTTCCCCCTAATCTTTCATCAAAATTTCTATAAATCAATGAAGCAGGGGAATAAAAATTATCTCTAGCTGGAAATTAAGTTGGTTGAAACATGAGGCCCACCTAGAGGTGCTGGAACTAGAGCAGTGAAATGTAGTTCCAATGAAAAGTTGTAGTTTAGAGATGCAAGGGTATGGGACGGCCTGCCTGGTAAATGGTCTTACTTTCATATACATATACAAAAAGGTCATTGAGTTACTGAACTCATAGAGATTAAAACAATTAGATTCCGTCTCATCAGGTCTCAAGAGAAAAAAAATAATTCGAAACTACTCTCCTTAGGATATAACATTTTAGCTGAGCATCCTATCACAGGAAAATTTACTCTGTCATTTGCAGTTATAAGAAGGAAGGAATAGTTAACCAATTAAGAAACTAATGGTCTTGAGCTAATTACTTACAAAAGTTTGTTGGCATGCAGGAGCCACATGTTCAAGCTCCCCTTCTTGTCATGAAGACCAGCTCTATGCATGACAGTTTTCTTGGGGGATTACATTCTTCTGGCCTGGGTTGATCTCAGTTCAGCAAACAATTTAAATTCTTGTTTTCAAGAAGGGATGTTTGTCTGGTCCCCAGACTCCCCTGAATCTTAGAAACCATGCCTAAAGCTGGTCTGTTTCTATGAATGGCAGTGTTCATGGAGCAGTATGTTCCTGTGACAACACTTTTTGCCAAGCCAACTGTAGCTGGGCTTTTATTTTTCACCTCTCAGACGTGTTATTGCAATCTGTCTGATGACTTGCACAGACTTTCCCACATAAGGTTAGATTGCTCAGTAGCAATGGTTTCAGGTCACTTTTCACTTAAATGAACATTCAGTTTCTGAGATACAGCTAGAAACTAGCTTTAATGAAGAATTTACCACTGTGCAGTCAATAAGCAAGCTGAGTACTTTACATCTGGAACACAGGATTACCTGAAGTTTTTATCAGAAGAGATACCTGTGATGATGTGAGACTTTTTCAAAGCAGCTGATTCTCTCAGCTTGAAACTCTGTGTCAGAAACCAGTGAATAATTCCTCCCCATGAAGTTTTTTCCCCTTGTTCCTAGCACTTCACCCATGGATTCCAAGACTTGTCTCGGTTTGCATACAGCTTATCTGCAACCTCACTTGCATCCCTAACGCTGATGTACTCTAAATTTGTCAAAATACTGAGGCTAGACAAGCTTAGAATCAAAACAAGAAAGCAAAGAGAAAAGCTCTTGATTATGGAGATGGAGCTGCTTCTATGAAAGCATCAAATTTAGCATGGTAAACTTGTGTCAAAAACTAATCTGTTCCCCAAGCACTTCTTGAAGAACTGCCTTGGTAGCTGCAGCTGAGGATTGGCTCTGTGGGCTCTCCCGAGGCAGAGTCCTCTGGAGCAGCACGGATGGATGCTGCTCCTCTGGATCACTTCCTACATCACTCATTGCATCCCTCCCCTGCTTACCAATGAATCTTCAAAGCAGCTTGCTAGGAAGGTCTGCTTTCCCCTCCTCCAGCTAATCAATTTAGAAAAGCTTATTGTAGCACACTTTGCTGTTTGTGCAAATGCAAATGAAGCTTAGTTTGAGTTTGTCTGTGACTGAGATAAACAAAGCCCTTCTGATGTGTTGATTTTCCATACCCTGCTCATTCTCTGGTGTCAGAAGTTGTTAGAATTGCAGTTTTCTGTCTCCTCCCTTCCTGGACACAGAGCTTGTGAATCTTTTAGCACAAAAATGCAATCTCACAGAATCACAGAATGGGCAAGGCTGGAAGGTCACCTGGTCCCACCTCCCTGCTCAAGCAGGGCCATCCCAGAGCACAATGGCACAGGATTCTGACCAGATGGTTCTTGAACATCTCCAGTGAGGGAGACTCCACATCCTCTCTGGGCAATCTGTGTCAGTGCTCAGACACTGCACAAGAAAGAAATTCTTCCACATATTCAAGTGGAACCTGCTCTGCACCAGTCTCTGCCTGCTGCCTCTTGTCCTAAGTTTGGCAATCCTGGGAAGAGCCTGGCTCCTCTTGACACCCTCCCTTCAAATACTTAGAGACTGATCAAGTCCCCTCTCAGTTGCCTCTGCTCAGGGCAGAACAGGACCAGTTCCCCCAGCCTCATAAGAGAGATGCTCCAGTCCCTTAATTGTCTTTGTTGCTCTCTGCTGGACCCACTCCAGGCTCTCCATGTGTCTCTTGTCCTGAGGAGCCCAGAACTGGACACAGCACTCCAGACACAGCTCAGTGGGGCTGAGTGGAGGGGCAGGATCCCCTCCCTGCCCTGCTGGCAATGCTCTCCCTGATGTCCCCCAGGATCCCTGGGCCCTCCTGGCCCCCAGGCACTGCTGGCTCATGGACAGCTCATTGTCCACCAGGACCCCCAGCCCCTTCTCTGCAGAGCTGCTTTCCAGCAGGTTGGCCCCAGCCTGTGCAGGTGCCTGGGGTTGTCCTTCCCCAGGGCAGGACCCTGCATTTGCCTTTGCTGAATTCCAGACCATTCCTCTGCCCATCTCTCCAGCCTGTCAAGCCCTTGTGAAGGGCTGCACAGCTCTGGGGGTTTCAGCCACTCCTCCCAGCTCTGTGCCATCAGTGAACTCACTGAGGAGCCTCTGCCCCTTCCTCCAAGTCACTGATGAATAAGTTAAACAATACTGGGCCAGTATTGAACTCTGGTGGACACCAGTGACCAACCTCCAACTAGACCCTGTGCCATTGATTATTATCCTCTGGGATCTGTCATTCAGCCAGTTTTCAATCCACCTCACTGCCCACTCATCCAGTCCACACTTCCTGAGTTTGCCTATGAGGATATTGAGAGAGACAGTGTTGAAAACCCTGTTGAAGTTGAGATAACCAATATCCACCACTTTCCTCTCTGCTCCATCGCCATTCCAGGGACTGAGGTGGGGCTGACCTGACTGGTTGGTAGCTCCCTGAGTTCTCCTTCTTGCTCTTTTTGAAGACTGGGGTGGCTTTTGCTTTCTTCCAGTTCTCAGGCACCTCTCATGATTCCCATGACCTTTGATGCCAGTGAGCAGCAGGTTGGGTCTAGTCAGAATACTGGGCCCTCCATTCTTCTCAAAAGGAATAAGATATATATTTCAGGTTTTTTTTTTTTCCAGGTATTTACTACTTTACCTTCTTTTTCTTAATTGAGGAGGTTGTGATGTGGGGCATAGGTGTGGCAGAGTGAGGCTCCAGCTCAATCTCTTTCTCAGAGTCCTCATACTTAGTCTTTCTGCTTCATCTCTCAGCTCCACCACTAGGCCTACATAGGAATATAGAGGATGTTTGCAATCATCTTGCAGTGTGTGGCAAATTGCTGGATTTATATCAGTGTTGCACATACCAATAGGGTGTTTTGCTCACTGCCCACCATTGCAATTTTCTGAACTCCTGTCAGTCATAGCACAGCCTTCTGTTCACCCTTAAAAGCAATGTCTGCATGTAAGAGCAACTCTATATTGAATATCTCACTCTCTGCCTCCTTATAACCAGCACATCCATACATATCTATATACCAGTTTAAATAAAGTGAGGTATTAAGCAGAAAAAACAAAGAGACACACAGAAGATGAACTGGCCTAATACTATTTCTTTTAACCAGTCATAAAATTTTGGTCTGAGGTATGCTCAGGGGGGATGTACAATGGGAGCATTTCCCCTAAATAGTGGGAAGAAATTTAGACCATGTTAAATAAAGGTGAGTAGGCTTTTGAAAGGTGAGTGGGAATACTGTAGTATTATATATATTGCCCATAAATAGAAGGTTGTGCAATGGTTGGGTGATGGTAGTATATGTATAGAATTGGATTTTTTTTTGATAGATGGATAGATAGATAGATAGATAATTGATAGGTAGTTTGGTAGGTATATAGATAACAGAGAATGGAAGCTTAAGCAGATTTCCAAGCGTTTAAACTCTGCTTCTATTTAATAGCACAATCAATAGTTCTGAAAAGGGAAAGACATTTGCAATGCTAATTGCAATTCACAAGTGGGGGCGTACTGAGTGGGTGGAAGAGTTAGTTGTTTGCTTGCTGAGGGACATTTCAGAGCTGCAGAAGTTCAGATACTGATAATTCCTTTTGTAAAGTGATTATCTGGCTGACTAGAGCACAGGAATAATTTCTAAATCAAAGAAATCAATGAGGGTGGTCCTTCCTCAGGTACTTTTGTGGCAGGTTGTTCTGGTTGTCTCAGTGCCCCCACTGAGATGGAGAGCTTCCAGCCATGGAAATTATGGCATCAATAGTTTTTGCTACCTCTTAGTGGCATACAAGGCTTGTCTCTTCCTCCAAAATTTGGTCAAATATATATTGCCTTTTCCTATTTTATGGTATCTACTTTTGTATTTCTGAAAAATAATGGATTTTTTTACCTTTGGCATGACCTGAATCTGCCACCCTTATTTAATCTTTTTGAACCTGATTAGTGCTCTACTCTGTACATGCAGATTTGTTGGCCCCAGCTGAAGCACTTGCAAAATAAAGTACACACCAGTGTGACAGAGGATGACAAAACTGAGCTCTTAACTCCTCTTTCCCTCCTTAAGCCAGGGTGAATATTTCCTGGACTCCACAAACAAACTCCACACCATGAGAGCATATATTTATGTATATAATACCACAGTGCAGAATCATTTTGGGGGGGGAAAGGAAGAGAAAAATTAATAATTCTGATGCCAAGTCTTCTTAATGTTGACTCTCAAAAGTGTCACTGATCTTTGAGCATATGGGAACAAGGAATAGCAAAAAGACCCATCCCCTGGCACTCTGCAGTTTGCTGCTGGCCTCCCAGTGTCCCCTGGGCTTTCCAGGTACAAGCTGGGATGGATGTGGTGCTGAGGGAACATTACAATGTGCACTCAGATGCAATTCTTAATTGGGTCTGGGTGAGAATTTCTGCTTTGCATGGGGTAAAATGTACACGTCTGTGGAATACAGTTTTAAAAATCTGAAATAAGAATTTTACAAGATCAAGTAGTAATACATATGGGGTCTTTTTTATTATTTTCCCCGTAACAACTGATATAGGAATGGCTACTATTGGTTATATGTGCTCTAATCATTAAGAAACAGAGGTATGAAATTTCCTTTCTAAACAAATTTGGAATTAGAGCAAATTTTTTTATTTTCTAAAACAAGTATTTATTTCCTCCTGGAGAAAAGTCCTGAAATTTCTAATTAACTTCTGCTGAATTCAACAAATAATTACCGGAAAAGGGAGAGCCTTGAAAAAGTAATGTATTTTCTTTTTCTATTCCATACAGTGTTCTGAAGCTATTTTATCACATTCAACTTTACAAATCAGTTAAAAATCCATAAAATAAAAGTAATAATTAATCTCAAAGCATTCTAATTTTCTCCAGCTTTTCAGTGAAAAATCTTATGGCCTCTTTAGTCAAACTAAAATATATTTATTACCTTCGTCAGTATGTGAACATGATTACTCTGAAGTTCTGAATATACCTATTTCTATAATCTTAAAATGTCTGCATTGCCTTGCACCAACACTCTGCATAGTCCTTGTCTGCAATATCTGGGTAAAGCTGGAAAAATGTGGCTGTTTCTATTTGGGTTATTTAGAATTTGTCCAGGAGTGGCTGCTGGCCCAACCCAGCCAAAGACTGACCCCAGAAAACCTGGAGACTGATGAAGGAGTGAGGAACAGTGACTTAGGTTCACTGTGTGATAGTACAGAGGGGGTAATGGTGTGAACAGAGTCTTGATTCCCTTTCAGAGGGCTTCAAGAGTCTTGCTGCTAGTATTTGTTTGTGTTGCAATATCTCTCAGTGTCCCTCAGGAGGGCTGAGACCTGGCTGTTCTGGCCATGAACTGAGGGTGATAAGAAGAGGGAAAATGGGATTTTCTCTTGGAAATATATGGAATAGAGGAATTTTGAAAACACTGGTCCTGCATACTGATCTGCAGGTCATAAATCTCTGGCTATGAGCTCTTGTAAAACAATTGGAGATCATAGAATCATTGAATGGTTTGGATTGGAGGAGACTTCAAAGATTATCTGCTTCCAACACCTCTACTATGGGCAAGGACACCCTTCATTAGTCCAGGTTGCCTGGTTCAACCTGGCCTTGAACACTTCCAGGAATCCATCACTGCTTTGGGTAACTTGTTCCAGTGCNATATTCAGATATTAGAAAGAGAAGTAAAACTGTTCTATTTCCTTCAAATAAATATGTTGGATTTTTAAGAGCTAAACCATTACATTAAAACAATAACTATTTCTAAACTAGCTCAGAATCAGCTTGAAAAAACCTGTGAGTATCTTGAGGGTGGGAATAAGAAGAGAAATCTGTTTTTTGTCAGCAGAGTGANACCTCTTTCATCTTAAAGCCATTCCCCTGTATCATACCACTGCATGCCCCTGTGGAGTTCCTCTCCACCTTTCCTGTAGGCACTGGAACACTGCTGCAAGGTCTCCTGGAGCCTTCTTCAGGATGAACAGCCCCACCTCTCAGCCTGTCTTCCTAGGAGAGGTTCTCCAACCCCATGACCATCTTCACAGCCTCCTCTGGATTCTCTCTAACAGGTCCACATCCTTATGTTGGGGATTCCAGAGCTGGATTCAGTACTCCAGGTGGGGTGTCATGGAAATGGAATAAGAGGGAGAATTACCTCCCTTGGACTGCTGGCCATGCTTCCTAGAGATTTCCTAGTTTGGTTTGTAACAAGATAAATTAACTGCTTAATGAACTATCAGTGGATCATTACATCCTGTGTAAATATTGAAAAAGTCAACAAATAAATACAGTGGACACAAGTTTAAAAAAATCAACATCAATGAATTGCAACAGGACTGAAGCACTGTAAGATTTCTCTTTGAGGAAATTCTCTAATAAGCTGTGTCTCTTACTATCTATAATACCTGGGAATAAAAATCCTTTAAAAGGCTCAGCAGTGAGGGCTCACCTGTTTTTCTGTAGGCAGATCCAGCTGAAGAGGAGGCAGCTTGGTGTGAGGGAAGCATGCCTGGGTTGGGAGCACTAGGCTGTGCCACTGGTCTGGGAAGGCTGCTCAGATCAGAAGGCCAGGGGACAGCTTTCATGTGATACAGAGCTCAAGTTAATGAGCTGACAAGGCTTCTAGCTTGGACAGAGCACAGATGTGGTAGTCCTGCTCCTGGACATGAATTGTCTGGAGTGGAGTGCTTGAACACCAAAGGAACCTTCTGAGTCAAACCCTCTGGGCACAAAATTATATTTTCCAATGAAAGTTTATTTTCTCTGTAATTTTCCAATCAATTATTCAACTCTAATGCTAGTTTAAGCATGTAAAAATGTTTCTATGACTTGCTGACCATGTCAGGCTGAGGTTTGGCATATTTTCCTTGTTTGCACGTCATCATAACTTCATTATTTCTAACACTCTTTGGAAGTTACTGTTCATATGAATTGAATGATCACTGGACCCCATTGCAAGGCTATAAAGTTTATCTGTACACCTGTACAGAGATTCTTCTTTCTAAAACTCTGAGTATTTCTCATGACTTTCACAGACATCCAGGCGTTACTGAGGGTGTGACCAATGCTCTTCCTGCCTAACCCTACAGGCCAGTAATTTCCTTCAACTTTCCTTGAGTGTACATTTAATTTTAAACAAAGCAAACTCACCCTTTCCATAGTCAAATATTAAAATTTTGTTTAAACAACATTAGGGCTGTGATGTAAAATCTAGGCACTGTTAAAACAAGATTGATACTTTCGCCTTTAATCACATGGGTTTGTGTCTTGGCACATGTTTGGAATGTCCATCTTCAAATTAATTGTGGTAGGATTTACAATTTCATGAAATTCAGTGCTTCATCTTTCATCTTTAGCAAATCTCATTAAATCTTCAATTGCAGAGCTGCTCATAAGTGTAGCAGCCTTGTGTCAATACCAAAAATAGTGTAGCAAACACATGTACATCAGGTGGAATAACATGGCAAAGTGATTTGGTGGAGAATAGTATATGCCAGTCTTCATTTATGGCTACTTTCTATCAGAAGCTCGGAGGAATCTGTCCAGAGAGATTCAAATTTATATATAAATATAAAAAATAAATGAAGAATGTAAGAAACCTTCAGTGAGATTTGAACCTTGGAGAACTAAAGCATACAGCAATACTTTTAATATTCAGATATTA
>VZTT01055064.1:6463-19623 GCA_013400855.1 Buphagus erythrorhynchus | reverse complement strand
GGGAATGGAGGAGTGAGGAAATGAGAGAATGGGGGAATGAGAGGGATGAGGGAATGGAGGAGTGAGGAAATGGGGGAATGAAAGGGATCAGGGAATGGAGGAGTGCGGGAACTGAGTGAGAGGAATGAGGGGATGATGGAAGGGAAGGGATGATGAGAGAATGAATGATTGGAGGGGATGAGGGATGAGATCATGAGGGAATGAAAGAGTGAGGAAATGGGGGATGAGAGAGATGAGGGAATGAAGGAGTGAAGAAATGGGGGAATGAAAGGGATCAGGGAATGGAGGAGTGCGGGAACTGAGTGAGAGGAATGAGGGGATGATGGAAGGGAAGGGATGATGAGAGAATGAATGATTGGAGGGGATGAGGGATGAGATCATGAGGGAATGAAAGAGTGAGGAAATGGGGGATGAGAGAGATGAGGGAATGAAGGAGTGAAGGGATGAGGGGGGTGAGAGGGAATGGAGGAGTGCGGAAACTGAGTGAGAGTAATGAGGGAATGATGCAAGGAAAGGGATGATGAGAGAATGAATGATTGAAGGGGATGAGGGATGAGATCATGAGGGAATGAAAGAGTGAGGAAATGGGGTGGGGGATGAGGGAATGAAGGAGTGAAAAGATGAGGGAAAGAGTGATGATGAGATGAGGGAGTGAAGGAGTGGAGGGATGAGATCATGACGGAATGAAGGAATGAAAGATTGAGGGGATGAAGAAATGAAGGAGTGAGGAAATGGGATGAGATGGATGAGGGAATGAAGGAATGAGGGAATTGAGAAATGAATGGGTGAGGAAATGGGATGAGGGCAGGAGGGAATGAAGGAGTGGAGGGATGAGGGATGAGATCATGAGGGAATTAAAGAATGAGAGGCATGAGGGAATGAAAGAGATGATGGGATGAGGGAATGAAGAAATGAAGGAGTGAGGAAGTGGGGGATGAGATCATGACAGAATGAAGGAATGAAAGATTGAGGGGATGAAGAAATGAAGGAGTGAGGAAATGGGGGGATGAGGGAATGAAGGAGTGAAGGGATGAGGGAGTGAAGGAATGAAGGAGTGAGGAAATGGGGAATGAGGGAATAAGAGGGAATGGAGGGGATACAGGGAGTGAAAGGGATGAGGACTGTAAGGCATATGGGGATAAAGGGAATAAGAGGAATGAGGGGGGTGAGAGGGAATTAAGGGGAGAGGAAATGGGATGAGAAAGATGAGGGAATGAAGGAGGGAGGAAATGGGGGATGAGGGAAAGAGAGAGACTGATGGAACAGAGGGGATGCAGGGAGTGAAAGGGATGAGGACTGTAAGGCATATGGGGATAAAGGGAATAAGAGGAATGAGGGGGGTGAGAGGGAATTAAGGGGTGAGGAAATGGGATGAGAAGGATGAGGGAATGAAGGAGTGAGGAAATGGGGGATGAGGGAAAGAGAGTGACTGATGGAACAGAGGGGATGCAGGGAGTGAAAGGGATGAGGGCTGTAAGGGATATGAGGGGATAAAATGGATGAGAGGAATGAGGGAAATGAGGCCAAGCAATAGCAGGCCTAGCCACCTTCCTCTCCCTGCTGTATAAATATATAATGTTGTTACCTTTTGAGGAGCAGGTGCTTTGGGGTTAATACGGTCACCTGTGCACTAGGCCATTTCCAGGAGGTGTATTCCAGTGCTCCTTCCATTACCCAGCTGTGCTGTTCTGTAATTCCCTGTAAGTCTGAGAATTTGGGAGGGGTGTCAAAGCTGTTCTGCTACGCAAATTATTTTTTAATTTAAAGAGTCTGTTAAACCATACATTTTTCAGTGGTAAAGTCCTGTCTGGCACAGCTAAGCCATCCAAGATAGTGTGTGCAGAATGCACTGCAGCAGGGTGTAAAATCTTTGTTTTAGCTATAAACTGCCGTTTTAAATGGTTCTAGGATTGTTGTGCTTATAGTAAATCACAGCTACTCCACCAGTCTGGAGACCACGCTACTCAGGGAGAGCTTCTGTATGCAAATGGTGTGTTGTGATGTGACGTTTTCCCAACTGTGCACTTCCTAATTTCCTTGTAATTTGCTGGGTGTGGAGAGCTCAGGAGGGCCAAAGCTTTTGCTTCTTTTTTTTTTCCTGAAATATTCCTGAGGTAAGGCATTCCTCTTTGTACTTAAAATTCCTGTTAGCAGCCAAGTCTTTCAAATAAATACCAGAGTTCATGTGTAAATATGATTTTTACCACTTATGATCAATGAAATGTTCCGTCTAAGTTTGCAGTTTTAAACATTAGGTGTAGATATAAGCAAAGTTTTGCTTCATTGAGTTATTCTGGAGAACCATTAATTGTATTATGTGCTTTGGACAGATTATGGTGCCTTCACAGATTGGTATTTTCACTGCATACATAATTTTTAAAATCAGCTGCATAGTTTGGGTGATGCCGTTATAGCTACAGGCTGTGATGCTAAAGCTCTTATTTAATCATCAGAATTAATTATTTATATCATTCTTTACTGCTTTTTTTTTTTTAACTTTGGTGATTAAGACATCGTGTTGTCACCCACCCCTGAGTTTTGGGGGAGGGTTTTTGCACTGTGGAGTGTTCTCTCTGGGCCATTTTTTGCTAACAGTAAATGCATGTGGTAATGAAAAAACGTCACATAATGTGAATTTCCTTGGAAGCTACAGCTCCTGATTTCTAATTTTAGCTTTGTTACTGTCTCTCTGGATTATCTTAGGGAGGAATCGTTGGGTTTGAAACATGGCTTATACAAAAAGTGGCTGAGAGGGCTCTGATTTTGCATCAAAGTTGGCAAAGGAGTTGCCATGGCTGAAAAAATAAGGCTGAGCAGAGTGAAATTCTGTTCTTGCAGCATCTGGTATCAGTTTGGTCATCTCCAGTCCCGTTGCCAGGGCACTGCAGTGGACTGCAGTGTGTGCCTCTTTATCAAGGGAAATGCATCTGCTGAGGCTCTGAAATTACTGGACAAGAAGTCCCAAAGTGTGGGAGTTCTCTCCTGTCTCTCCCTCCTTTTGGCTGAAAAAATGCCTCGGGTTTCCATCTCATCTCTGCCATGCAAGAGCATTAATAGACCTGTTCCTTGTGTCACTGCTTCAATGTTTATACACTTAAATGCATTAAAAGGTCCATTAGACCATTTAATTTTCTTCTAAATATATCATTATGCATTTAGAATATATACAGTTTTCATATGTTATCATTGATGATGATGATGAATGACCTAAATCATTAACACAAATACCATGTTTTTATCAAATATCAAAGGGAAAAAATTTTCAGAGTAAATTACTGTGGTTGTAGGAACTTTGTTGATTGGGAATTTTGGAACTAAACTAAATGGAGATCGTGGAGAATAATCCTTTATCAGCCAGACTGAATGACCTCTGAAATGTCTTTTTCATCTCTTCATCCTGCTCTTTTGTCCCAGGAAATGCAGCTCCAGCCCAAACCCCTTGATCAGTCGAGCAGTTCATGCAGCACTCCACTCTCCAAAGGAGAAAAGGTGACATTACAGCTCCCAAACTGACAGAATTAACACCATGTACCCTTCACTCCGTGAATCTTCCTCGGTGTGCTTCATCTCCTGACAAAGTAATTCTTCACAGCAATCCTAATGCTACTTCTTACACTTTGATTACTCTTAATTTCTGACACTAAGTGATGTTGCTAGGACAAAAAGGGATAATAATTTGTTATTGCCAGTGCCTGGAAGTACCCATGTTGCAAAGTTTTATACAAAAAAGAAAGAATATTGCCAGGTGGGCCAAATCAAGAATAATGGTGTAGCCAAAGCAAAGTGCTTCTGGGAATGTCTTGTGAGGCTGCTGGACAGCATGCTCAGACCATTTCACTTGTGCTATAACACAAAGTTTCCTCATTTTCTGCATTAATATGTAATAAGAATTAAAAATAAGATATTCTGCATTCTTCTGCTGTGTTTGTTCAGGAGACTCAATAGTCAAAATTCTGTCTCCTGATACAACTTGGCAAGTGGACAATTACTCTCTCAAAATTGTTAACAAACCCTGTTTTCCAGTAATCACTGTAATACCACTCTTCTTTTGTGAGGTACACAAGCAGTGTTATTTTTCCTTTTGCTGGCAGAAAAGGAGGAGTGAAGTGACCTGTTGAAGACTGCGGTAACAGCTGGTGAATGGAGATTAATTTTGTCAACTCATATTGACAACTCTGTGCCTTCAGCTCTTTGAGCTCTTGGGCACTGTGACTGTGCTGAAAGTTCAGAAGGAAATAAACTGAGAGGTACACAAACAGCATTCATTTTTCATGAAGGTTTTTCTCCACTCCAGTGGCAAAAGTTTCCAATCAGCACTGAAGGAAGTACAGTCACAATGCAGCAGTTGTTTCCACCTTCTTTTTTTAGCAATATTCCCTACCTTTTTAATTTTACATAAAAGCTGAATAAATCTTTCAGAGTTCAGATTTTTTTGTTTGTTTGTTTGTTTTGTATTCTCTTCCAGTTACTGTTATTCATGTTCCTTTCTTGTTTTCTTTTTGTTTTTGTTTTTGTTTTGTGTTTTTTTTTTTTTTTCTCCTTTTAGCCCAATATATATCAAACTCGAGACAGACTATCTAGGAAATACTGATGCCATTCATACAAAAGGTAGCAACAGTTGAAAGTCTCAAAAGTGTTGCTCCTGAGCAGGGAGATTGAATTTGGCAGATGTTGCAGCTAATGAGAAGGACTGCTTGATGCAGAAAGATCTTTTTTTTTTTAATTAGCTCATAAGTTCTTGGTCAGAACAGCATTAAAATATCTGTGGACAATGGAGCAAAGGTCGTTATTACCTGAAATAACAGTAAGAGAATACACTTAGAACTACAGTAAATATATATCATTCTAATAAATAAGCAAGTTAGTCTTTCTCTCGTGTTTTATTAAACCACCAAACTACAATAGCAGTGACATGTTTGCAAAAAAGTCAGAAACAAGTTCAAAGTGCAGTGTGTGAAATATTTTTGTAGGTGGATCAGAACTAGGATTAATTTTATGTAAATAATATAAATGAAGCCTATTGCTAAGCTCAGGAGTAAATTACTCTTCTGGTACAGGTCTAGAGAATTCTTCTACCTAAGGAGACTGATCCTGTTGAAGATTGGGAGGGAAATTCTTCACAGCTGAAAGGTGTTTTTCTTTTCTTTTTTTTTTTTATAAAATAAAGTAGTTCAACAACAGAAGCTATCCAGAAGCCAAGCAAGAATTAATACAAGTTAAAAAGTGTTTCTGTATAGATTTTTTTATAGTATTTAAATATGCAGTACGTGTTGTGTCCCAGCAGGCTGGCCTTAGCACGTGCTCTTGATGTCACAGCACTGCATGCACACAACACCCTGCACACCAGGGTTTGACCCCAGGATTTCTGGGGATCACCACAGGCATCATTCCAAGAATTAGATTTGGTTTCATTTTAATTTCTTCCCTGTTTTCCCCTTTGCCTGTGACACCAACGTGACAAGCCCTGGAGCTTAAGCTCGTAGCCCAACTGAGGCCCTTCACAGTAAGGTTGTTGCCCAGGGGGTGTTATCACTCCCTGTTATTTTAGTAACAGCTAATTTCTCTTACTAAAGACCATGAAATCCTTCTCTGGCTGCTCAGATCCCAGGAGGAAACGCCAGCTACACACCTAGCAGTGGAGCAGCACAGCTGCAGTGTGCTTTTGGCACACTGGAGACACGCCAGAGCTGTGAGAACACCTCCTGATGGCAGCTGGGTGAAAACTGGGGGGGGAATTCGTGGGTTTGGGGGGTCAGGCTCTGCTCCCAGGTAATCAGGGAGAGGACAGGAGGAATGGCCTCAGGCTGTGCCAGAAGAGCTTCATTTTGAATATTAGGGAAAATTCCTTCACTGGAAGGGTTGCCAAGCATTGGCACAGCTGCCCAGGGCACTGCTGGAGTCTCTGTCCCTGGAGGGATTTAAAAGCCCTGTGATGTGGCACTTGGGGACAGGGCTCAGTGCTGGGCTTGGCATTGCTGGGGGAACAGCTGGACTCCATGAGCTCAAAAGTCTTTTCCAACCTAAAGGAGTCTATGACATTTTCCTGTTTGAAAGTATCCCTGGCATCCAGGACTCTTGCATTGATACCAGCCCAGGAACTGAGTGTCAGTGCAACTTCCAGCTCTCCCTGTTCCCAGCACTGCCCTCTGCTTGGATCACACGATTCAGAGAGGGTTCTACAGGAGTCCTCCTCTCCCTGGAATTGTAATCACACTTCTTAGTGCACACCACATTTCCAAATCAAAGGGAAATTATTCCATGTCAAAAATAAATCCTAGCAGAGGAAGGCTGGCAATAACTTAGGAAAGCAAAAATGCAAAGTAAATTCCAGGGCATGTAGACCCTTTTCAGTACAGAGTATCTGGAAATACTGGGATTATGTGAGGCACCTGATCAGAGTGGCATCCAAGGAGACACATTCTGCTGGGATTCTGCCTTCCCTGGTGCAGCTGCAGGGATGCAGCACTGGTGCTGAGCCTCAGCCTCCCATCACCTCCCACGCCTTCCTGAGCTGTGCTCCCTGNTTGGGGTGTTCTGGGGGAGCTATTGGGGAGTTATGGGGGTTCTGGTAGGAAGTTCTGTCGGGAATTTTCTTGGGGTTTTGGGAGTGCAGAGGAGCTGGGGGTCTCTGGGATGTTATAGATACGAAGGGGCTCTAGAGAGGTCTGGGGGTGCTGTAGGGGGCTAGTGGGGTTCTAGAGGAGCAAGAGGGTTAACGGGGAGGTAAAATGGATTGGGGAGCTCTGGGGGAGTTGTGAGGGGTTCTGGGAAGTTATCATGGCTTTGGGGGGTCTGGGAGGGCTCAGGAGGATTCTGTGGGGCTATAAAGGCTCATCATGGATATGGGGCAGCTCTGGGGGTCCTCAGGGGCCTATAGGTCAATTATCATGGATTTGGGGAGATTTGAGGGGCTACAGGGGGGTTATATGGGTTGAGGTGATCTTTGGAAGTTATGAGAGGTTATGATGTGACTCTGGGCTCCTGTACCCTGGAAAATATCCCATGGGCTAGGTACATGGAGTTACAATAATGAAATTAAACTGCTTTGTGCTGTCAGAGGGCATGCCCTTAACTCTAGCGGGAGTTTATGAATGGCAGATTGGAGCTGCTTCTGTAAGACATTTACAAGTTTACTTGGAAAAAAAATTGTTATTAAATACCTCTTAAGCACAAGTGCATAGCTTGGTGATGGTCTCTCCAGGGACGTTTCAAAGGCACTTGTTAAAATGTGAGTTAAATGGGTGCAGAGACAAGGTAACCTAAAACAAGGGATTGTGCAGTTCTCCTTCAAGCCTCTCTTCCCCGCAGAATTCTTGACGTTTTACTACTCTCCAGCATTCCTAATACAACAGTTGTGGCACTGACAAAATCCCTGTGTTTTAATGTCCTCACCAACATATGATCATGCCCTCTAATCATACATTTTTAATATACCTCTTTCTCCCATTTGTTAATGGTAAGAATTTTCTTTACATCACAAAAAATACCTGCTGCCTAAAATGAAGAGGCTAGCATGTGCTAAAATATCACCTCTATCCTAAACTTCACCAAAGACTCTGTTAAATAACATAAGTTTATTTATAACACTCATGCTTTTGTTTCTCATTATTTGGACAAGGCCAAGGACTTTTTCTCCTTCTTTTGAATTACAGAGTCCAGGAATTTACCAGAACTTCCAAAAGTCATATGAGCAGTTAAATGAGAGGTATCATCAAATCCAGTTTTGTTTGGGTTTGGTGGGGTTTTTTTTTCCCCATAACAGCTGTACATTTATCCAGATAAAGTTTGAATCCTGCAGCATGCTGCATAATCACTGCATGTATCAAGCAAGATGATCCTTTGAATGTTGCTGGAATACTTTCCTGACCCTGAAACTGCTGACAATTTCCACTGCAGAAGTGTGTGCAAAAAAAAAAAAAAGAAAAGAAAAAAAAAAGGATTTGTTGGGGTCCAACCCTCCAATCTGTGTCAGCAGAATTTCAATACTTGCAGTTTCAGTACTCTTGTTCCCCCCCTAATAATTACCTCAGAATTTCTTACTTTTAGTCCATGATTCCCAAATGCAATGACCCACTTGACCAAATTTACCCTGGCATAAGGGTTCACTGAATTATTTACCTACAGCACAGTTATACCACACGGGAAGATTTCAGGCAGGGCAGGGGGTAGAGGGTATCCAAACCACTTCCAATGCGCAGCCCCCGCCATTGTGCAGCACTTTCACCAGGTAAATAGTGCAGCGGGAATCAAAGGAAGCCAGGCAGGGAAGAGCCTTGGAGCAATCTGTCACCGAAATTTGAATGATTTATTTAATAACACTGTGGAATAGCGCACTTTAGCTTCAGCAGCTCATCAGCGTTAGCTCCTCTGATCTGTGCACGGCGCTGGAAGCTCCTTAACATAACAATGGGATCCACGGGCCAACCTCAGCCCCGGCGCAGCTCTGCTCCGCTCAGCGAGGCTGTGTCAGAATTCATTCAGCCCAGCAATCACTCTGCATTATCCGGGCTGGTGGTGGGGCTGCAGCACCTGAGGAATGCAAACCCAGGTAAGTCCTGCGCAGGACTCGGACTAAGTCACGCTGAAGAGATGTCTCTTCCCCAGGAATTTTTCACAACAGCTAAATTCGAGAGACAACGCCGAAATAAAATGTAGAATTAAAAGGTGGATGGCTGGTGCGCACTGTATGCAGCTGTGCGTGATTTGTAGAGGCCGGAGAGGTGGTTATTCTGCATGTAAGAATAGTGGAATGTGCCCCCGAGCACCAACTCGAAGGAGACCCACCCAGCAGCAGCGATCCCGAGCACTGCTTTCCCAGCCACGCTTCTTTTGTCTGCCGTCCCGACACTTTACCCAAATCCAGGTCACTTTCTGCTTTAATCCCTTTTATCCCAACTCCTGGTAACTTCTCCTGTCCCCTCACCTGCTCACAAACAACGTGGCTTTATGGATAGGCGTATTTCATTCATTCATTTCATTCATTCATTCATTTCATTCTTCATGTGTGTAAAAACACACATCCGTGTTTGTTTGCAACAGCACCTGCAAATGTTGTCTGTCTGGTAAGCTACCTTGCCTTTTTTAGGGAATTGTTTACACGCAGAGGTGGCTAAAAGCACCTTGGGAGATGACAGCTCGTCGTGGGTTTCCAGAAGCTGAGGAACATCTGCTCTATCCTGTTTTATCAACTGGGGAATTGCTGGGGGCCAATGGTGAGGCTGGTGTCGCCCGTTTTCAGCTCTCACCTTCTTCCATCCCTGCCCCTGCTCTCTCCGCTGCCTTTGGCAGGTCACTGGCTCCTTGCTGCTGTTCCCACCCACCTGCGGAATGAGGATGAGGAGGATAATGGAAGAGGTGTTTTGAAGATCAATTCAATAGTACTTAAGGCCCTTTCAGACGCTCAAGTGAGAGCACGGGTGTATAGAAAATCAAAGTATAATTATTATGAAAATGTACAGTATTGTTCAGAGTAAAAGGGAACGGAAGGCAGGATGATGAGATAATCAGACCACTGGAACTGAAGGATTTCGAGATATGATATTAAGTAAGTAAAAAGAAGCATTTTTAATTGAGCTTAGGGAGTGTGTTCCCAGCAAGAAATGTTAATTTCTTTAATTTTTTTCATGTTAACCTTTGAGGCTGGACAAGCCTCTAAGAGCATCAAGTACAACCTTTAACCCAGCACCAAAAGTTCACCACTAAACTGTGTCCCCAGGTGGCACAGTGTTGGTTCCTGAAATAGATATGGCAGTATGGTAGGGAATGGGAATCTGTGAAATGGTGTTTTAAGGGCTCTAGCCTGTAACCATATCCACCATATCAGTAAACACAACATTACCAAGTCTAGATTTAGGTCCTTACTGTTTTGTTATTACTGGCTGTATTATCAGATAAAGCCTTACTAGAGATAATATAAGTTAGTTATAATTGTAAGTCTTTTCTTAAGAACTGTGTCATCAAAAAGCACCTGAAGATTTACCATGTTTGAATTTATTCGAGATGAAAGGTTCAAAGTGACCCACATTGCCCTCAATTCCTTGGCTGCTCCTAAGGAGCCAATGTTACTTCTGCAACCAGTATTCCTTTTCAGGGGACATGAAATGGAGCTCAATCCAGAAAAGGCTAAAGGGTGGCATTTACAAATCTCACATTGCCTCAAATCAACTGTAACTGTTCTGTAACTGATGTAAAGTCAGGCACAAGTGAGACACAACACTCAGAGTGTGGAACTCATGTTACCCTGCATTTCATTTCTTGAACTTTTGTCTGCTTGTTTGGATTCCACAGTACCATGAACATTCCAGTGGCAGCCCTCTTGTTGAGGTTTCTATTTATAGCATTCTCTCTCTTCACTGGATGCCCCTCCACATTACTTCCAAAGAGGCAGTAATTAGGGTCTTAAAGGAGAATTCATATGTCTTTAATAATTTAATTTAGATACAAAATATACTCAGTAGTCTTGCAAAAGACAGTATTTTTTTAATAACTCTTTACTATACTGTGAAAGAGGGTGCATTTCTAAACGTTCCTTTTTCACATTTTCTCCTGTTTTTCTCTTATGTATTTGGGGGCTAACAGCCACCATCTCCACAAATTCCAGATTTCACACATGCACATATTTAGCCATAAGGCAATTCTGAACTTTCAAAATTAAGCATACAGCTATTCCCTGTAGGATACAAGATTTCTTTTGCATTCTAAATAATTTCTGTCTTCATAGCAGAACTACTTAGCTCTGTGTAGACTCAGACTTTGGCACTGAGTTGGAGAGACAGTTTTGAAGGAGGGACTCTTGGATGGATAAGGACCTGGCTGGATGGCTGCATCCAAAAAGTTACAGGAAATCACTCAGCATCCAAGTGGGAACCAGTAACCAGTGGCATAATAAATTAATACCAGCACCTAAAAGGGAGCTGGAGAGGGAATTTGGGCAAGGACCTGGAGTGACAGGACACAGAGAATGGCTTCCCACTGCCAGAGGGCAGGGCTGGATGGGATATTGGACAGGAATTGTTCCCTGGGAGGGTGGGTAGGGGCTGGGATGGAGTGCCCAGAGCAGCTGTGGCTGCCCCTGGATCCCTGGAATGCCCAAGGCCAGGCTGGACACTGGGGACAGTGGGAGGTGTCCCTGCCATGGCAGGGGTGGCACTGCATGGGCTTTAAGGTCCTTTCCAACCCAAACCAACCTGTGATTCCATGATTCTACAACTCTTAAGGAAAAAAATCAAAGCCAGGAAATATTCAGCAACCTTAATCCAGAGCAGTGCAGCTCTCGCTATCGCAGCCCGTGCTGTTGGGAACACCAGCAATGGCACTACAGAGAAATACTTCCTCCTTCCCATCTCTTGTCGGGCATTAACTCAGGCACCAGTTAATGAACTCGGTGCTGTAATTCTCACTCTGCAACACCCCACAGTTGTTGTGCTCCTCAACAACCCCTGGCTGCCTGTGCTGTGGTGTCCCTGCTCACAAGAGGTGCAGCAAGCTTAGAAAGGAAAACTGCAAGTGAGAAGGGGTTTGAATAACAGAGCTGAATATTTCTTTCCTCTGACTATTCGAGATATTTTTTTCATTGTGGAAACTTTACTCCAAAATTACCTTTTCAGTGTGTGGGAATCAGACAGATAGCAATTTTGAGAATGTCTTGAGGGAGCAAGGTGATTTGAGTGATGAGACTCATAAGCCTTGTAATTACCATAATTATGAGACCATACCTCTACAGGTAAGAACTCATAAGTAAAAACATTAGCATGACCATTTAAGAAGCTCAGTAATTTATTCCAGGGCATGTGGTTGCAGTGCAATGTTTAACACAAACTTCATGACTCTGCTGGCACTTGGCCTTGCCTCTGGAGCATGTATCCATCCTGCAAGTGTGGGTCCCTTTGCCCCATGCTATTTGTGTGCAATTTTCTGAGCACAAGTCTACAGCATCAGCAGTTACAGCTGGTCAGACCTTACCCAGGGTTTCAGACGTTGTTTGAGCTGCAGGTTCATAAGGAAGTAGTGGAAACACTGGAGCGTTCTGGCTCATGCAGATTTCACTCTGAGAAATCCATGTTCAAAAGGAGCCCCGGAAACAGGACTTTTCTGTCCTACATGTGTTTTACTCCAATCCTGACCTGCTGCCTAATGGGATGGATGAGCAAGAAAAGCTAGGCAGTGTGAGGAAATGCCTCATTCTTGTCCATTCTTCGCTCTTTTTTTGTTTGTTTGTTTGTTTGCTCAGCACTTCAGTGCCAGGTTATATCTCCTGTCAGCACGAATGTCACAAACCCTCTCAGTGAGACAAGGCTGGTAGGAAGAGGAAAGTCTCTCCCTGAGCAGACATGCCGAGGCAGAGAGTGTGAAAAACACAGGGCCATTAGATGGGATATTGTTAATATTCTTCAAAGTTTGTATCCATGAGCTATAGCATGAACTGCCAGCCACAAAGTGATGCTATCATATGGAAACTGCAGACGATCCTTTTCATCACAATATTTCTTGGAGGTGTGTGCAGGACAAGTTTGTACGAATCAGAGCTTGTTTGGGTTTTTATTTATACTCATTTCCCTGAGTTTTATTTCATGGGGGAATACCTGCATTGCTCACCACTTGCATTTTTGATGCTAACAAGAATATTTTATCACCCAGTGGTTTCTCCATTTCAGCGTCACAATTTTGTTTGGACTTTGAGCCATTCTAGTCACACAAAGTTACTTCTCCATGCTAAAATCACTTTTAGTATCAATCAGTTTCAGTTACAGCTGAAATTCACTATTTATTTAAAAATTTATTGATGAGTCAGTATAATACTTGCAATCCAACTAAAACATGCTTGGAAAGTTAAAACAAGCTGAAGTTTTCAATCAAATAATAAGAAAAAAATCACTGCATCTGTCCTCCCACAGTCCACCCTACAAAGCAAAACCAGCCTCGTAACCTTTGCATTATCTGTGTCTTTGTATTTGTGCTGATCTTGCATTAAAATGTTGCAATAGCTACTTTCCAGATAAGGTAAGAATTTGGGGGTTGAGATGCACATATTTTTAAGCATTTTCTCTCTTCTGGTCTTCTTTTTTTGTTGTTGTTTGGTTTTCGTTTGTTTGTTTTGTGGGGTTCTTTGGGTTTTTTTTGTTTTTTTGGGGGGGCTTTTTGGGGGGTTTTTGGGGGGTTTT
>VZTT01055063.1:49936-64572 GCA_013400855.1 Buphagus erythrorhynchus | reverse complement strand
CAAGGTTGCAGGAACAAGCAGAACTGATCCATCTGAATAATTGTGTCAGGGTGCTTCCTTGACAGTGTTCTTCTGAATGTGGATTTTCCGCAATAACTTAGTACACTGAATAAAACTGTCAATAGCAGTAATACATGAAGGCTCCTTTACTTGTTTGCAACACCTTGTTTCAGCTATATTTGTCATGGTTCAGGTGCCTGCTGGCATGCGAATATGAAAAATTACAGAAGACACTGGTCACATCCACAACAATAATCCACAGGCAGCAATATGACTACACATGTGAAAATATTCCATCTATTTTGTACGGGTTAAAGAGTCATTGAGCACAGAAATGTGCACAGGCTTAGCACTTTCTCAAGATCACATCACCGTGAGCTGTGTCATTCTCTACACTGCTCTGCTGATAGCCTGGGAACTGCTACCCTCCTGAAGCAGGTCAGGATGCACAGCCGCAAATTTTGTTTAGAAAAAAAGCACAAAACATATACATTCCTATACAGTTAGTTGTTTTCAACCGTCTACTGGTAGACATTTTGAAGAACTGATTCTCAGATTCTGTCAGTACCTCACCAAGATGCTTGCAATTAAAATAATGAAATTATTATACTTGCAATTAAAATAAAAAAATCATTATGTTCTTGTAAATAGTGTCTTTTCATTTCCCTTTTTTTGGAGTTACTTAACTCGATTCTTTTTCTTTTACCAAATGCAACACAAGATAGTCTGTGATGGCTGGGGGATTTACCCAGAAAATGTTTCCTTTAAGCAGAATAAATCAAGGGCAGACATTCCACTCTTCCACTAGTAAACAGAAATCACCCTGTCAGTCCTGCAATATGTTGTGTTGTTCAAGAAGGTAGGATGTGGGTAGCACATATGCAGGAGAAAGAGGACAAAAAGCATCTGAGACATAAAGAGGTAGAGGGACTTGAAGCAGAAGGAGCACAAGAATTTTCATTTTTTAGAATAAATTAAGATCTTACGCATATCTTATCTAGCCTTGGAATTTGCACAGTTCAGGCATACAGCAATTTGATGGGTCAGGTCCTCTGTGCAGGTGTGTCACCTGTCAGGAATGGAGTGCCATAGCAGAGACATCTTTGTGGTACAGCAGGAAGGTACTGTGTGAGTCCCAAAAGGCACTGATGCTGATGTGGACTATTCCTCTGGATAAAGAAGGGATAAATCACACACAGAAGCAAAAACATGTGTCAGTCTGAGACAACTCGTCTGGTCACTGGGATGTGCTAACATCAATGGGAAAATTTTCTCAGATGTTCTAAATGTGAAGCAGAAGGTCATATTTTGCTCTGGGGGCAACTTCAAAAGGAACAAAAGTGCTGGTCTTTCTTTTTTTTTTTTGTTCTTTCAGTAAAAGAAATGGGTTTAAACAGAAAAAAAAGGTAAGTTTTCCACCGGAGAAATAACAGTGACAGTCAAGTGAAGCTTAGAAAGACAAAGAATTCTCTTGGACACCTGTGTTTCTCTGGCTTTACAAAATACGACTCTGTATGTGGCTCTGAAAGTAGGAGCAAAGGCTGGTCTATTCAAACTAAGAGGGGTAGGTACTAGTAGATAGAGGAGAGTTTTTCTTTCTGAAATAAACTCTACAGCTAACAACTCAGCACAAGCTTTCTATGATTGATTTTAGATTTAGCTTCAAAGTGTAAAAACATTTTTTTATATCATCCAACAGATGTATGCATCATTTAAGTAAAACAAACAATTATTTTTTTCAGTATCACACTATTCTGACCCCTAGCAACCTCTTAGGATTAATCAAGCTGTAATCCATGGACTGGCATAGCCCACAAAACATCACAATATTTTACCTTTTTTTTTTTAGTGAAAAGCAAAAACCAAAAATGATATACACATATTCTCATGCAGCAGGTATGTGGCCATGCCTAATGCAAGTATAGTCAATGCTCAGCTCTCTCCCAGAACCTGAGAAATTCAAATTCTAAATATTCAAAAGCAGTCTCCAATTTTCCACCAAAAACTAGAATTGATGGACAAAAATATTTTCAAAGTTAATAATCTACCAAGAAAAAATATTTAAGACAACTAAAAACTCACCTGCCTTGCCTGAAAGAAAGGTGACATTTCAAGAGACCTGTTTGCACTTTTGACTGTAGTACAGCTTGGTACCAACATTATAGGAAAGGAACATCACATATTAGTTCCATACAGACCTTTCTGTCTGATGACTTTCACAGCATCTGAGAAGCTGCAGACACATTACATTACACTTACATTTGTTCTCTCACTCCTCCTCCAGACTACCTAGCCTTTGTTGCAAACACAAAAGAACAGATAGCACTTTACTCAAAATAAACACAACAAATACTCAAATCTTTTTGTAACCAAGTAACAAAGAGAACAAATCAATCACCTTGCTTTGCATTACATGTTTCTTGTATTTTTTCATTCACAAGTATAAATCTAAAATTATTTTAAATAACATTAATTTAGAAAAAATTCTCTTTGGTATCTTTATCTTAAGGTCTAGGGAAAATACAAAATTGTGAATCTGTTTATTTTAGATTTTTTTATATGGATAAAAATTAGGATATATATTTGGATAAGGATAAAAATCTTCTCAAACATATTTGCCAATTTCACAACAGTAGGTANCAGCCTTCTTTTTGAGATGACTGTGTATCATTGCCTTGGTAATCTCAATTTGAGATTTCATTCGGATACTAATTCCAATCCACCTTTTGATATTCTTCTTTTCCACTATTCAAACAAGCTTTTGATTGCCCCAGCTCAGCACTGAGGGGACTAATGCTGAAGAGAAAGCCAGATGATCTCCCACAATGTCATGCAGCAAAACACATGCTCCTGTCTAGCAGCAGCAGCTACGACTGAGGAGGTTAGAAGTGGTCATAACATCTCATTGTTAAAATCTTCTAGCCTTTATCTGCATACTATTTTTAACCTGTACTTTGTGTCAAAACATAGTTTTTTAGAAAGGAAAGCTGTGAATCTGTTCAGATCTCAGCCCCCTGTGCACAAATATTTTTTGGAAACAGAAGATAATGCCTTTTTGCTTCCCTATTTGTGCCTGCTAGTTGCTGCCTTTATAATGCAAAATGTTCTTCTCCAAGCATGATTTTTTTTTCTTTTAAACAGCTGATTATATGTTTCATAGCTGTGTCTTTGATTTCATGGATTCCTTGTGATTTGGCTTAATAGGAGGTACTGTAGTTTCACAATGAACTTTCAATAAACCTGTCAGAATGCTGTTCAAAAATGTATTTTCTATTTTGTTTCTTTCCTATTGTCAAAAATCTTTGTTGATAACAACATATGCTCAGGAGCTCCTTTGTAGTTTTTAAGGAAATTTTGTTCTCTTTATGGAAGTGTTGCATAATGGGAAGATGATATGCTTGCTGTTGACTCCTTAAACCGAAGAAAGAGGTAGAAAGTAATCTGTCACAGATTTAAGCAGTATCAGCTTCCTTGTGCTGTGCTTTTGTCCCAGTTAGGATTCAGTCTCAGCAGGAGCTTATATACAAAGAGATGATGCACTTTACACAAAAATCTTCCATACTCGTGTTGCTGTGCAGGGGTGAACAGCTCTCTTTACCCTCTCCTGTCTCATTGTAACTCCCTCTACCATTAGCAACTCCTTCACAGACTTTGAACAGCATGTGAAAAGTCACTCACAATAAAAACAAGGACTAAATTAATCTGCTTTGCACATGTCTTAATTACTGTCCTTTGCCAAAAGAGTATCATGGTGAGAACTCATTTTAGGTTGCACTATGCCCAGATGCTTGCTATGTACCTGTGAGCAGTGATGCCACACAGCAGGATGGGCACAGCTGCTCACCACAACAGCAAGTCCTCACATCCTGTGCTGGAAGACACACGGACATGTAGCAGCAATCAGTCTGTAGCAGTAATTTATGACACCCCAGCATGTTATTTGGGGTATCCTTGTTTAAGTCAACCTTCCTGAAGAAGAAGGATTGTTAGGCATCAGAACAAAGAGAAGAACCTATTACAGAGCACTTGGTAATGAACTTGCTTGTAATGTAAGCTTTTTATGGGGTTAGACTTCGCTTGTCTCTTTTACTTTATGTAAGATGTTAAGATAATTTTCTTCCCCTTTTGAAGATGCACTAAGATACTACTTCTAGTCCATAATATAGGGCTCAAATCTGCAAGTTGTTCCTTGCTGTAGAAGTCCATTCAAGGTGCAGGGGATCTCATTTCTACCACTGCTTATGTACAGCACTGGCCCACAAAGCTAACTAACACAGCATGTAACAGAAGTTAGGTAAAGACAGTCAATCAGCATCCACAGAGCTATTTTGCTTTTAGCATATCTGCTGAGACATTTTCACATCAATCTTTACACAGATATTTGATTTGTAGTGTACCTCAACCCTAATAAGCAAAGGAATATGAAGGGAAAAAAAAAAGCCAACAGAAACAAGGGAAACAAAAATAAACAAGGTTATCCACAGAAAAATAGAGGATGTCTATGTATATCTCTTACATATAGAACCCAAGAAAGCAGAATTTCAGCACTTCCTTTCTATTATAGACTTTCAATTTAAAACACATTTCTGTGAATTTTTCATTCACAGTTGCTATGGAAAATCTTTGATGCTCATCCAGGGTAAGGAGCAGATGAAAATGAGAGTGCCACAACTCAAGTAATTTGATTGGAAGTTCAATGGGCCAGTGCTTTTTTTCCCTGTCTACCTGAAGACAACCAGTAATTCTTATGAGCACTGTGCAAATATTAACAAATCAGCTGAGGATTTCTGAGCTGGCTGGAAAATGACGAACAATGCAAATAAGCAGCGGGAGAGGTAGAAAATGCATGCAAATCAAACTACACTTTCTGGTCTATAGGTCCCAAGCCTCATTACCTTTGAAACTTCCTCTTCCACATAAGCAGCACTTTAGCTTCTTTCTCAAATATGGAAGCGGGGTCTGCCACCCACAATTTAATGAGCCTCAAGGAGATCAAAAGAAGCTAGTGAGAGAGATTTCAATTGTCATCCTAAAATAATTTCTTTCTATATTTGTTTATTTATGAAACCTTATCTTATAATTATTTTTCTTCCTGTTTTATAGATATATTTTTATGGATGTCTTGGAAGGAATAACACTGCTGTTTATTTGAGGGATGAGGAAAATCACTAATGCACCTTTTATGATCAAAATAGAAGGTACTGCTTATAATATACTGCTTTTCATCTTCAATACACTCTGCAAACATGTGTGTATTAAACCCTAAAACATGAGGTACATGAGATAGAGTCATCTTTATTTTCTATGTGGAAAAAACTGTGCCAGAAAGAATTTTACTGCTCTGTGTATGAGAAGACTACATTGAAGTTCAAAATTAATATATGTGAGTGGGGATAAGAAGCACAGTCAAACTAAATGATCAGAGCAATGAGAGGCTTACTCTTATTACTCCCTGTCAGAGAAAACTGTAATTATAAAACACGGGATTCAAGAAGGAGATTTTCTTCCTAAGAAGAGGAGAGGTTGAACTAAATATATATTGGAATATATATATTTTAAAATTACTTTTGGCAAAAGAAAAACTCAGCAAATATACCTATCGCGACAAAGAGCAAAAGATGAGCAGGTAATCTCAGCACAATTTCCTTGCATGCATTAAGAAGCAGTCATACCAATAGATACAAATTCTACTTTTTCTTCTGCTGAGCTATTGTTCCTTCAGTAGGAGGAATGGCTATTCACTTTTCACTTTGTTATTTCCTTTTCCAGCACACGCTTCCATCCTGCCTTTGGCACCAAATATTTGATTGAAGAAATATAAATATCTTCAGAGCTTTTCCCAGGAGATCCCCAGCACTGCCATTTTAAGGAAGCTCTGCCTTACAAAGCTCCACTCAGGGCCGTGTCTCAGAGTCCAGCATTAGCAGCTCCAGCAGAGATCTCTCTTATTGAGACACCTTGTAGATGCTAAAGGCAGAGGTAATTACATACTGTGTGCTGATTAATCCTCCGTCTGGTTGCTCACAATTACATCCTGACTCCACATCCTTCCTTTCTGAAGAAAGACCAGACAATCTCTGAGGCAGAGAACCGAGCAGAGTTGGTGTTAGGACATTGCTGGGGGACATCTGATACGCCTCTCAAAATCAGTTAGGCCACTGTACTCAAAATTTGCTTTCTCTCTGTGTCCTTCCACACTTCTTAAGGAAATCACAAGGCAGTCTGAGTGAGAAACCACACTTTTAAAAATGTTGGTCCCCTTCATGTTTGCTCTGAAATTCACAGGATGGTAGGACAAAGCTGTGTTTGCAGCTTTGCAAACATTGACAGCCTTAGTTTTAACACCTCTGTATGTGCTGTTTGTGCCCATACAAAAGTATTCTAAAAGCAAATACAGTAGGGTCAGCTTTTCCTTTGACTACATGAGATATCGATGAGAATTCCACTGAGTACAACCTTGCTGAGTACAGATGGCAGAAAAACCAGATAAAACACTGTCATTTTAATTCTGAGACTAAAGTATCTCTTCTCAAATACAAACATGTACAATTTAATAGCTTATACAGACCAAGATTATTTTGCCCACGCTGTGCACAAAATAAACTATATCCAATTAAAATTGGAAAGCTGAAGGTTTATGTGTTCCATTTGGAAGCCAGAGGTATTTCCCAAAACAAATGCAAATCTCGCTAAGAGCTAAAATGACCTCACACTTTGGTCATTGCAAAAAGGCATAGTAATAAAGCAGTGTACGTATGAAATACACACAGCGTTTTTTTCCCTTAGATGGCCGTCCTGGGACCAGTACTGACAATCCCTGGCATTTAGTGACACCTAGTGGTATTTTCTTGGGTGGGGGAAAAACCTATTCAGTCTTGGTTTGTTGGATGTTACACAGCTATGTTAGAATAGCTTCTCTGAATGCCTAATGGCAGATTTCCTCCCTACCTTCCTTTTGCTTTCTGAATCTCTCGGGAAGCTGGGAGAGTATACAAGGACTTCCAAGTGAGAACTACGCCTTTTATAAATGAAAGAACAGTTTCCTAAAATATGGGAATGGGAGAAAAACATGTTCCATACATTGATTAAACCCCACTAGATGTCTGGAAGAGGGCTTCAGCATCCTCGGAAATCACTACGCAGAGAAACAGCACATTCCTCCAAAGTCTGCACTGGGACTCAAATGGTGCTGGGCTTTGGATGTAGAACTGTGGTCAGTCAGTACCTGTCTTCAGGAAATTGCAACAGGCTTCTTTACCAGATTGCAGTGCTGTTCTCAGGAAGTTTTTAAATACTCTGCTGATGTTTTTCACTTGTGCTAGTCTTTTCTATGATCTTTGCCTCACATAATGCCCTGTTCCTGCCATCTAGTGAACGTTTAATTCATAGTAGAAATAAACCTTCCTTGCCTGAATGAAACTCCTTTTCCAGCAGGTGTCACTCTGAGGTAGTAAGCACAAAATCCAGCCCTTCACTGAGATGTGGGGAGCTGGATGGGACGCAGGACATCCCTGCCCTGGTTAGGTGAAGAATCCATGGCTCAGTGCCCTCAGAGCAAGGAATACTGGCACACACTCACCAGCCTGACAAAAAACTATTTTTGAAGATGCAGCCATAGGCCTTTTCCAGTGGCTGGTTGGGGGAGGCTTGCTGGGTTTGCCACATCTGGGCCCTGCCCTTGGCCTCCAGCAGCTCCATGAGCATCATGCGTGGAGGGGACTGCTCAAAATACATCATTGCTTTTGGCTGTGAGATACCTGGAGATGTACACAGGGTGAATCCCAGCAGGCTTCAGTAGCAAAGCCTACTCTTTCAATCTTGGGTTTCTGCTGTGTCATGAAGCCCTTAGTTTGACAGCTGTGGGACTGACTTTCCTGAGCAATAAGACACTCAGGGCTGTAACTGTATATCTGTCTGCCTACGGACTGTGTGCCTGGAGTCAGGAAGCCAGATTTGAAAATGTCAGCATAATTTCACGTTTTGTTGCAGCCAAATTGAAAAATGCCATTGGCTGCAGAACTCCAGCTAGGTTTGATAGCTTTATTAATCTCCATAGTGGTTTTATGTTTTTATTGTTGAAGCAATTCAGTATCTATGTGTCTGAGAAATTCAGTCATAATAGTCTTTATGAGCAATTCAATTATGTAAATTATTACATTATTGTTATACAATATAAACCACAAGTAGACTTAGATATGGAGATGGATGAGGAATTTTTGACAGCACTCTTTCTCTGAAAAATGTTAACACATAAGAACATTTTGTGGAAGTGTACCACCTTTGCCTAACACATTCCTTGAAAGGGAAGCGAAGGAGGACAAGAGCACAAAACCTAACAGTAATCAAAAGCTGAAGAGAAAGGCTCCCTGCTGGCTCTCTGTGACCTGCCCTCTACTTCAGCTCTTGGCTGTCACTTTTCAGAGTGCCAGGACTTTCAAGCTCCTCTGAGCAGGAGTGTTCTTTCATTTTAAGTTTTTCATGAGAACTTTCAAATATCCTTTTTTTTTGTATTGGTTATTAAAAAACAGAGACCATTCCTGTAAGTATAAATAGAATCCTATTCATGTCTAATTAGAAAATAAATACGGTTTTATTTAAGGAAATATGTAGTAGAAAAGTGTAGGAGTTTGTTTTATTCTATTTCAAAAAAATTATTTTCCAGTAGATGTTATGGGAGAAGCTAAATGTAATATTTTTCCATCTAAAAAGGAACTACCATCAAGAAGCTCTTCAACCTGTAGTATATGGACACAGAGTTACACAAAATAGACTGCTGCAGATAAAAAATTTCAGGTCAGCACAAAGTGTTTAAACTATAATATGACTATTCAAAACACTGTTGTTTCCTATAATTGGCACAGTGAATTATAGCCTGCTACATGCAAAGGTAGTCATGTGCCTTTATTTACCAGCAGCAATTGGAATCCCACAGCTTCATTGTGCAGGGGTCTCTGAAAAAACATTATCAAACTAAAAAATCTGGCACTTGTAAGTAACTTAGAAATGTCTCACTATATTTTTCCCTTTTGAAATAAGTTAATAACAATCAGGAAAATATTGTTGGTTTGATTTGCATATTTGAACTTACAGCAAACATCAAATCTTCCACCTTATACCTCTACTTTCACAAAGAAAACAATGGCTCCATCAACTCCTTAGGGCCTCTAAAGAGATTTTTCAACAAGAGGATCAGAATCGCCTTCAACTTTAAGATTTGCTCTTTAATGCATTGAAGGTGATGTGAGAGAAAATATTTCTGAGTCTGTTGCTCTCTGAAAATAAACTTCCTTGAGGTGAACAGACTAACTAGTACAGGATGCACATTAATTGCTTCTGGTCTGCACTATAATTTTAACTTTTTAAAATTACTTAAATTGAAAAAAACCTCTCCTTTAAATAAGTTATAAGAAAGTAACGTAAAGAAATGTGACCTTTCTTGGATTTTTCCCCTCTATTAACTGTTTCCTTTTTTGTGATAAGCTTATCCAGTACCATAAGTAAGAACTTGATGTACAAAGATGTACAAAGCCTACTCAACACTACTCAGAAGCTTATCAGAGCAGCACATTCCTCCAGCGTGTGTTATTTTTTCTTACTCTTCATGATTCAGAAACTCAGTAAAGCAAAAAGGCATTACTGGATTTGTGTCATCATGAGGCACAGCCAAGTTCAAGCAGCCTTCACAGAACTGAGGTTTTGAATGAAATAAAATAGTTAAGGGGAAGATAGAGGGACAAGATCTACTTTCCACCCAAAGCAGCACCACTAGAGAAGGGGATAACTGTACAATTATATGAACTTTGGCAACAGTAACCCCAGCTCCACACTACAAACTGGTGTGAAGTACCTGGACCATGGCTTTTTCGACCAAGCTGACAATATTTTCTTCCATTCACTGTGTCTTACTTGGGGCCTTAAACAGAAACAGAGTAGGTTTACATTGGATACTAGGAAGAAACTCCTCACTGTGAGGGTGCTGAGGCACTGGAAGAGGTTGCCCAGAGAAGATGTGGATGTCCCATCCCTGGAAGTGTTCAAGACCAGGTTGGATGGGGCTTTGAGCAATCTGGATTAGTGGAAGGTGTCCCTGCCCATGGTAGAGGAGTTGGAACCAGATGATCTTTAAGGTCCATTCCAACCCAAACTATTCTATGATTCTATGGCCATAGGCATTGCTTAAGTCATGTTTAGTGTGAATGCTAATGATTTCCTACTCAGTGAAAAATTCTATATACTTCAATAACCACAGAATTGAAGGGACAGAGGAAAAGAGTGGCAGAGGGCCATTAAGATCTGTTATGAAATATTGGACATATGTTGGATTTTGCATTTCACTGTCTATCCATGCTTACTAAGAGACAGCATTAAAGGCCATTACACCCAGTCAAAATTATTGAGTTGTGAATACCTCTTACACTATGCATTTGTGATGTTACTTTTAATGCAGTAGAATAAAATTAAGGAAATCCAAACTTTCTTTATTGACCTGTGTGATCAAATGATTGCATGAAAGGATGCTTCAAATTCTTTTTATCATCTAGAGAGTCTGTTGTGTTTAAAGATAATATTGCTGACTTCTGAACTGCCATTAAACATGGAACAAGGGTCATTGCTACAATGACTCCAAAGGCAAGAGACTAAGGTGTCTTGCAAAATTGTGTTCCACTGTAATGAAAGGAACTTCCTTTTCTTCTAGAAAGGAAGAGCAAAAAGTCATTTGTAGGCATCCCTTTAAAATTCTGCCTCCAAATCATTGCAAAATATAAAACGAACTAGAAGCTCAAATACTTTCTCACAAATATCTATCAGAGGTGGACATACATGAAAAAAAAAGCTTTCACTAAGGAGCAGCACCAATCAAAACCAATAAATTTTAAGTTGGAGCCTGACCAGTTCACAAACATGCTGATTGCAAATGCCTTCAGCAGTACTGGAACTGGCAACTCAGAAGCTCCCTTTCCTCATTTAAGAGTCTGAGGCAGAAAGGATAAATGAAATAAAATTGTTCTCTGTTTATTGCAATGTTGTTTCCTNTTGCAATGTTGTTTCTTCCTGTATGTGAAAGAGTTCTTTCACCTTGTTTCACTTTTAGAAAGCTGAATTTACAGCTAAGAATGGAATTAGTTCTCCTATTTCTTTTACTATGAAAGTGATGCTCACAGTAAATTGAGTCAAATAAAGCAGCTTTTCTCTTCTGCATAGCTTCTGCAAAACAAGGTCTTGTCAAAACAAGCCATCTCTATCTTTCCTCCATTCAGAGTCTATGTGCCTCCTTCCCACGGCAGAGCAAGCTCCTGTGGTAGGTGGGGCATGACACCACAAGGCTGTTTACACAACACAACACTTACAGGCTGCCAGCAGCTGCATTTCCCAAATGTCAGGAGCTCTCCCCTGTTCATCGAGGCCCTGCTTTGGTGAAAGACAAGGTGGTGTGTAGAGAGACCAAATTGCATTCACATTCCTCTTATAATCCCAAAGCCAAAGCAAACCCCTCAAATAAATGTATCTCCAGTATGTGAGATACATACTCATGTCTCTTGTCCTGGATCACTGTAAAGGATATGACCCCAAGAGGCAGATTTGCTTTGCCTGTATGTACACATGCCTGTGTATACAGCCATGCATGACAGAGAATAGGATCCTTCAGTACTTGCATTATTTTACTTGGAAAATGCGTCTCTTTTCTGTGCTTACACTTTATGTTTTGTATCAGTCTGCCTCTAAGCATTCAGAGAGAATGGAAAAATCAAGCAAGACACCCACAGGCAGCCCAGCTCACTGCTCGCTCTTGCTCTTGCTTTGCCAATAGCCTGGGTCTGGGATCTCAAAACTACAATTAAACATTTTCTCTTGACTGCAGTTCCACACCATCCTGCAGCAATCCTTTCTGTAACCTGGAAGACCTGTCCTTTATGTATTTCTCAGATCCTCCTCAGCTGAGTGCTGAAGTCTATATATTGATCACCTACGGTTTCATTGCCAAGGGCCAGTGCCTGAGGAGGAAACTGAGCTCTAAATCATCGATCTCTGTTCATATGTAAATGAGGAAAAGGCCACAAAGATTGGATGCAAATTTCTCAAATTTCGGGGTTGCTTATACCCTCACCAGTTCAGTTGTACTCTTTGGCATGTCATTTCACTCTAAATATAATTTCTGTTTTCCTGTCATGCTCCCTCCACAATCTTTCCCTGTCTTCATGAAAGAAGGGAACTTACATCATGGTAATTATGAAGACTTTCACTTTCATGCAGTTGCTTTCACCACGCCCCCTATCACACTGTTTTAAGGATTATGATGAGAACTCATTAAGTAAATCTGTCACCATTTGACAGGTCTAAGTTCACTTTTTTCCTCAGAAAACAGAAGAAAATGTTTTAATTAAACATTATTAACTGGAGAGACGTAAGTTAGTTTTGTATTCTTCAAAACAGGAGAGGGAAATTTGAAGAGGTCATTACTGCATCATAATGAATCATCAGTAGCTTAGCTTGAAATGTTTCTTTTTTTTTTTTGTCAAAGACATCCCTTAGGATCTATATGTTTCATATTTTTTAAATCACAACTCATTTTGTTCCTAATGGTTAAACAGCAGGGCCATACCTGTACCTTTTTTCTAGGGTTCTGCATCTGCACCACAGAGATGCATTGTGCTGCTGCTCGCTGTCAGTCTGCAGATGCTCATCCTGCAGAATGCCCCATGCCAGCCCTCCTTCCTGAGTCTGTGTGGCACACTTGCAAACTCAGACATCTCAGTGCCATTCCAGTCCTCATCATCCAATTCACCCTCTGTGGCAGGAAGTCCTAAAACTGTTAAAATTGAAAACACCTGCCAGTTTGGATCCAGGCTGCCACACTCCGTGGCTAACCACTGAAACACACTTCAACAGCTCAGAAATAAAAGCATGACTATTTGTAGTCAGTAGGAGGCTTCACCTTGACAGCGCCCTCAGCCAAAGAGGCTTAAAAAAAGAGGGGCAACAGAAGCAACATCCTAAACAGGTGTTTCTTTTTCCATTAGCAGCAAAGTCTCAGAGAATCCAGCTGTACAGAGAAAGATTAATGAGACAACAGGGAAAATGGAACCTTTTTTTGTGTAATAATAGTCTGGAAAAAAATAATTTTTTTAAATCTAGCAAAACACAGGCTCATAATCACTATGGGGGATGAAAGAAAAGATTTTCGAGTAAAGAAGGAACTCTCAACAGGGATTGCTAAATTTAGGAGCAGTCTCTTTTATGAGATAGGAGGTTTAAAAAAAATCTCCCCTTAAGGTGGAACAAGTTCAGTTCACAAAAGAAATTGTGACAAGAATGCTAGCCGAGAAGAAACTTCAGGCAGCCATGACACTCCTGGTATTTCTGGGTTCCTAGCAGCAAATCTTGGCTGGAGGCTACGAGTGAATGGGAGCATTCACACTGTACTACAAAAAAGCCAGGAAATCTACAAGTTGACAGAATTTATGGACAGACCAGCCATAATTAAAAGAAGCCATTAATGCAGTTGTGCAAGTAATCAATAGGCAGGCAAATAAAATTAGAAGCTGCAAAGATGTTTAGCTCAGATCTTATGCAGGCAAGCCATAAATCAGAATTTCTCAGCTGTCAAAAGTATATCTTAACTACTAGGATAGTTACATGTTTTGCATAGGAGCACCCCTTGGATACTCTTACTGTCATGTGAGGCTTCAGGTTAATAGTTTAAAAGTTTAAATGAAATGTGGCTCACTAGATATAAATCTTCATTCAAGAGATTTTTGTATATCAATTGTTATTGCTATAAAGCAAGAATAGTCTTAATGGAGGGTTCAAAACAGGCCATGCTAGGATATCCTAAGTAACAGTGGTTAGTCTCATGAGCAAGGCCCTCCTGTAGTCAAACTAAGTTTAAGGGGATGCCATCTTCTGAGCAATCATTGGAGTCATTGAACTCTGGAAGATACAGGGGCTAATGAGAGTCACAACACTGTTATTTCAGTTTGGCAAATGTAACCCCTCCTTGGCTTTTTATTCTACACATGAACAGCAAACAACTATTTATGAATTATTTTAAGATGACTGAAACAATATTTGATAGATAATTAAATGATCCCTCAAAAAAAAATTTCCCCCCCACGTTATCTATTCCATAATGATAGCTGAAGGAAAAATAAAATGGCCAAGAGTAGTAAAGCCACAAGTGGGTATACATGCAGACTCTCAGAACTCAGTTAACCATAATTGCTATTTTTCAATCACTTTGTTCTAAGCCAGGAAATATGTTTGAAAACATTTGAATTAAAAGCTAATGACTTGGCAGACCAGTTATGCTGGATAAATTTCTGAGACAAAAATTATCACGGAGAAAATATGAAACTAGCAGTGAAATTACATTCAGTGTTACTAAGGTGGAAATGGTAGGATAAAATGCCATGAACACAGAATACTACCCTGAAAATTTCACCTTTTGCCTTGTGCTAGGTGAGCCTCCTCATACTGCTTTCCTGGACTTCCTTCAAACATGCTTTCTACAATAGTTGTGTTTCCCTTGCAAGCATTTCTTTGTCCAGGAGTAATCCCAGAGGGAAAATGAAAAGTAACTGAGATATTTATGTCTCCTTGCCTCAGAGATTAAAACACAGGCATTAAAAAAAAAAAAA
>VZTT01055063.1:3599-49914 GCA_013400855.1 Buphagus erythrorhynchus | reverse complement strand
ACAAACAAACAAAAAAAAAAACCACAAATATCCCAGCTTTCCTGTAGACTTCAGAAAGATAAAGGTTACTCTGAAAACTGTGTATAGGAAGAGCACAGAGAAGCTTTTGTCAAATTCTCTTTAGTTCCACATCACATATCCCAAAATAACTCCTTGTAGCAGTTGCAAGCCCTAGGTAAACCAAACAGGATGATAGGGAAGAAGACCTATATATTCTTTGTCATCCACTTGCATTTAGTAAAGTCTTAAATGTGATGGAGAAAGTTAAGGATGATCTTTGTTTCTCCTCTTGGCTGCACAGGAAGATATAATGAACATAATGGAAGCAGATTCTTACACTATATTTTCAGAGCAGACAGAGACTATTAAACCTGATAATAAGATGTGCTCCAGGGTGATCTAGCAGAAGTAAAAATCTTCTTTGCAAGTCAAATCCCAATACTTAAGACTCTGGTTCTATATTACAATACTTAAGACTGTAGTTCTGCACACAGCTCAGCCACCATGTAAATCAATTCTGTTTTCAAACCACTAGTCTGAGCTACCACAGTGATAATTTTCTCCCATTATCCCAAAAATAAACCTGTTGCACTAACTGTGATGTGTAGTAAAGAGAAGTTATCAGTCTCATCTGATCATACCACCTTGACTCTCATAAATATTCTAGCTAGTGCACTAGGCAAAACCTTGCACCAGATCACTGTCAATGACGTGGTTGGTGAGACCACAGACCTAGGCTAGTGTAAGCAGAATTTAGTCTACATTTGTCTTAATTTTTTTCGTTTCTTCAAAGGAATCTTCATCCCAATATATAAATCTCTGTGATCTTTTTGCATTCTGTGTTGTGTGTCTAGTCTATTCAGGCACACTTATGCTTCATCTGTAATTGGAAGTTTTAAATCTCCAGGTTAGATCTCTCATTGACACTTTGTGATGGCCTCTGCCTAGCTGATGCATTAGGGTAAAAAAATGTGATTTTCGTTAAGATAATATAGTTGTTTGAAGGGTAAGCTGTTTCATAATGTAACTTGAACTCAGAAAGGCTGAAAGTGTTCGTGGTGGAGACTCTCCCAAACACATCAAATTTCCCCAGAGGCTGTAGCTGGGGGCTGAGTGGAAATTTTTCTTTCTCCAAAGATCATATGGGATTTGCTAATTTAATTCAGATATTCATGTATTTCTCTGGAAAACAAAGCAAATCTGTAAAAATCTGTCAGATATTTACAGACCTGGAGGTCTGCTTATTGGAAGCAGAGTTATATGAGATATAACTTGTAAAAATTGTGTGACTCTATTTTAGATCCATAAAAGAAAGCTACATGATTTCAGCATGTACTACTGAGCAGCAAAAACTGAATTTGAAATTGCTACAATATTGAATTTGCTACAACATGCCTGACAGAGATCACCTCTGTTTATCAAAGAAACAACAAGCTAGCAAAACCACATGCTGATTCAACCAGGAGACAATGAAGACCTCACCAGTTTGTACTTCATACAAGGTAAGACTTCAAATAGAAATGCAATATGCCTTTCCTGATGCAGTATGTCTGCAGTCTGCATTCTGCTTGGGCTGCCCACCAGGACCTGCGTGCACTTTAACAAGGTTGCTGGTTGCACGTAACTCAAGCTGTCTTGGGACATGTTTAAAACTACCAAAAAACAAGATTTCAGACCCTTTCTGGTTCATTAGCATTCATGGGGATATGGCTGACCTGCAAAAAATGGAGAAATCAAAAGTTCATGGCTCGACCAGTCCTTCTGTGATGTGCCACAAGAGCTGTAGCTCTGCAGAAGCAAAGCAGGATGAAGGGGCCAGTAGCATTTTCCTGGCTGAGCCCACCTGTCTTCAGAGATTGTTTTCCATCTGAAGACTAAGAGTTAACAGATTATGTTGGGGAAGGGAACAGAGAAGGATGTGGGGTTAATATTAATTTACATTGTCTAATCCAGTCTAAATGGAAAGGTTCATTGATTTCAAGACTATATTCTGAGGGGACCAGGAGCCTGCTGCGGCTTTCACTGCAGAACTTATACAAGGAAATGACAGGGGAAAGTGCTCATGGAAAACCTCATCTAGAATGATGCATAAGCCTAGGCTGGAAAAAACATCTAAGCCAAAATGAAGTAAAGCTGGCAGTATCCTACAGTCATTCTGCACTTTAAAACGTATCACACAAAATGGCCTAATTTATCCTCATCTGAATTAACAGGAAAACCTCAGGCATTTACCATTCTGACAGAAGTTCATACTGGTAAAAAAGCTGAAATATTAAACATTTGAAAATGTGGTTCTATGCAAAATTTACCTCAAATATAATAGTTTATCTTTTACTATACATTAAAAGGTTACTACAGTAACTTGATAGCTAGGCTCTAGTAAAAAATTTAGCCTCACTCAAATGTGAAATTCCAGTTTTCAAGATTGCATCTCCTCTCCTGTTTGGACTGGTAATGTGTATTTTCTGTGCTTATCAGAATTAATGATTTTTCTTCAAATGACAGTGGCATTTATACTGAAATCTAGCAAAGGTGATATGGACTTACTTCATTGGGTTTATTTCTGTCCAGTGTGTTCTGTCCTAATTCTGTGCACACTAAATCCAGTCCCACTCTTGCATTGAGTTACTTATATGGTTTTCATTTAGGATAGATTGTTCTGAATGTGACTATGCTAAGCACATCAAACCAATACATTTAGCTGTTAAAGTTTTCTCCATCTGTTGACTTCTACACTATTCTGAGTCTCTAGCTCTTCAACTCTACTGTCAAAATCTGTCACATATGACTTGCATATTACTTTACTTTATCAGTTTACATTTACTTTATCAGTTTCTCCTTATGATCATCAATTGACCGTATCTTCTTGGCTATTCCTTGTTGGAAGCATTGTCAAGGCCAATTTTTGGATCTCTCAGACAACAGGGCTTGTGATCTTGCATGCATACATTGTACCCACTACCCCTCAGCATTTTGGAACTTACTCCCAAGGCCAATGAATTTGTCACTAGGAAACCCCCTGTAGCCCTCAGAATTCCTTGATCACTTGTCTTTCATGACTGTGCCCTTCAGAAAATCTGATAAGACAGGGTTGCTGCAATAGTTGCCCACTCCTACTGTAGACCATACTGAGGAGCATGCCTCCCTCCTTAGGAAAGTGATTAATTTTAAACAGATATTTTTTTCTGTTCAATACTCAACCTGAAATATACCATGGTTGCAAAGATAAGTTAATAATTTGGCTATCTCCAGGTAGGTCTTGATCCAATCTCTGATAGGAGCTGTCTAAGCCCAGAAGGGAAATTTCCCACAGTAGCAAAATTTTCTGAAAATTTCCCTTTACTGCTCTAACAGTAACAGCAGTAGTTGTGTCTCTGCTGGCTTCTGTATTCAGAATGTTCTTTGAATTAACAGTGTGGAGCAAACTTCTGATTTACAGCTATGGTGATTTTTGTCTGTATTAGGGCCCCAGTGTAGGTACCAACAGTGTAGACACAGCATATTTGCAGTAGGGAAATTACACTGAAAGATGTAAGAAGTCAGGGTCTTCTGCAGCTCTTATTTATACAGTATCCAAGAATTCATATTAGACTCAGTCAAACACCTTTACTTCCTTTTTACTGATATGAATATCTCTAATTTGCAGTGACAGTTAGGGTTTTCAAAGGAGTTTGAAGTACCTATAAGCTTAATTCAGTTTGCACTGCTGATACTGCAGACACCACCAAGAATCTCACCATGAGTGCTTACAAAAACCAAGGTGGAGAGTTCCTGTTTTCCAGAAGGATTTTTAGGATTTTGTCAATATAATAACACAGAGCTCAAGTGTCCTTCAAATTGTCATTAATAAACTTATTACTTGTGCTCAGCCAGTAGCAGTATAGGTGTTAGAATGAATAGGAAGTTTGAAGAGGAAGTGTGAAAAATAGACTGAAGACAGCGTAATGTTGATGGTAATCATTATGTTTCTTTACAGAGAAGATGAAGAACTCTCTGCTGGCAGCTATCTTTTTACTTGTTAGAGGTGAGTTTTCATATACTGCACAGCTTACTGCTGCTTATGAACAGTAAAAATCCTTAATGCTACTTAAGGATGAGGCCATAGGAACAAAATTATGACCGAGTTAAATTCTGTGAGCAGCAGAAGCAGCCGCCAGCAACATTTTAACATTTTTCCTGTTTATTTTTCGTGGTTGTCTTGACCAGCAATTGCTTTCTTTCTCTCTTTCTTCTATTTATTTAATTTTTCCCCTCCTTTCTGTGCTCCCCAGATTCCTGCCGCTGCACAGACTGGGACTCTCCGTTCTGCCGGCAGCTGCCAGGTGGGTGGAACGGAGCGCTCGGGGCCCGGCGCTGCTGAGCCAGGCACCGCCGGCGCTCGGAGCCATCGCCCCAAAAGCATGCTTCCCAAAGGCAGATCCCGGCCGGAGCAGCACGGGCAGGGGTGTCTGGTGACGGTAGGGCGCCGGGAAGAGCCGCAGGCTGTGGGTGGAAGCCCGCCCGGCGCATGGCGAGCAGCCGCCCTTCCTAAGGACCGCGGGTCCGCCGGTGCTCACGTGCGACGGGAATCTCTGCTTTCCCTTCAACTGGGAAATTACTGATGGTGGCGAGAAGGACCTGTGTTACACATTTTGACAGAGAGTATTACAGAGCAGTGGGTGGTCATCTGACGTACTTTGCGCTGGATTTATTGTAGGCAGGAACATCCTGATTGTTAACAGACACAGCAGAGATGACAGGTTCTTGAGTACACAGTGACACTGGGCAAGATGTCTGCAGGACTGTGTTCTTTTGAAATTAGCCACGGATAATTTTCTCGTCCTTGCAATTAACCTGCCAGACTAAGCTCCACTAAATCGTTAGTGAGACAACCAGATGCTCAGGAAGAAAAACAGAAAGTTCTAGAGTGAAAAACAATTAAAGGTGGGTGGTTTGGGGTTTGGTTTGTTGCTTAGTTTGGGTTTTGGGTTTTTTTTAGTGGAGAAACCGAACTGTGTTTTCTTTAGAACAAAGAATTTTTTCCTTTCTTTGCATAGCTCTTGGAGCACAGGCATGATACAGCTCTAATACCAAGCTAGGTCTGGGAAGAATTAATAATATACATGTTAAGGTGGAGCAGTACAGTAAAACAAAGAAAGCACTAGAATAAAAATGAATGTGCTTGTGGACACTAATATCCACAAACAAGTGAAAATAAAAGTGTGCAAGATTAATTATATTCATTGGGAGAACGTAATGTAGAACTTAAGTATATTGAGAGTGGGAGGATGCATTGGGATGTTAGTTGAGCTAATACACTATTTCCACACATGAAATCTACTATTTTTTCTTTGTCTGCTCCAATACCATAATACTCATAATCTCATAATAGCACAACCACTGTTCCTCTGTAAGCAGAGACAGGTCTGTGACACGGTAGACACCATGTGGATCTGAGTTAATAGACCTCTTAGGTCAAATAGTTTCAGGAACAGTATATTACCAGTGTATTGCCATGAAGTATTACAGCAGTTCCAAAAAGGTTCTGTTTTCAGGTGTTTCTTCAAAACAACAACAAAGAAACACTAAGTAAGTGTAAGGTTTAATTCAGAGTAAAACAGGAGAAGAATGTAAAAGCTGTTGCTGTTTTCCCTGCTGTTGACAGACACCATATTCATGGGTGAGGAGGCCAAGATGTGGTTTGGTGGCCAGACTAGAAAAGCAAAGAATTCTGTAATGTTTCACATTGCTATGGAAATAAGGAAAACATGATCTTCACCTTCCTGAAAGGAACCTGTACACACCTGAACTGATGCAGCATAACTTTATTAGAAATGCACTATTCATTTAGTATGAGAAAAGAAGTGTCATAAGGTGAGGGTATTAAAGTCAGTGCTATACTCATTTGACACACCTTTTTTTCCCGAAAGACCTTTTATCTTAAATATGCATTTGCCATCTCAATGATGAAAAGAATGCCAAGGATTCTTTGTAACTCAGGTTGTAGGAAGAAATGAGGAAAAGAGAACTGATCTTCTAACTCATAACCTAGGTTATGAGATACCATAACTATGCTACAACATCAGCTCCAAACATACTCGTATTTGCTTATGACATAGCAAAACATTTCTTATTCAAGATTAGTAGACCTACTGGCAGCTTGTTAAACCTAACAGATATGAAGGAAGTGTGACTCTACTCATCAGGAAAAATTCACCTTGAGCGTCCCTATGCCTGTTGAGATCCTTGTCCACATTTCTGAACAATAACAACAAAAAAAATCTGACTCCTTTTTGAAAGTCCTTTAGGTGGTACTTTGAGACACCATGACTGTTTCTTCTGAACTAACAGTTCAGACAGTAAAAAACAAAGCAAAAGAACAACAATTGTATTTTATCATTAGCATTTCTGATAAGAGATTTTTGAAATACTGACATAAACTTAACCACTAAAGATAAAAAGCCAGTTCCTTTAACAATGTCATCAGTGTTTATTTTCACATCAACTGAAAAAAGGGTATGTTCAGTTGCAAAAAAAGCCCCATATTTCTCTTTAAAAAATAAATAACAGGTAATTGGATATATAAACTTATGCTCCTCCTGTGTTATAATGTGTTCTTTTAAAGCTGGCAGTATAAAAGCAATATTATTTTTATCCAGCAATAGTATGTAGTTCTGAACTTCAGCTAGAGATTGATGGTTTTGAAGTTTTGAATTCTGGGGTCTAGTCGACCAGTTCTAGCCTAGCTTATATTTGGTTTCATTATCCATAGTCCCTTTGAGTCAGTTAATGGTTGCCTGTGATAGGTCTTTTCCAGTGCACATGTTTTCATCTTCCAGATTGGGACAATGAATTGGTGTGTTACAAAGAATTAAGTGAGGATCTAACCTGTACCTGGCTGCCAGTACCTAGTGCTCCAAATACAGTTAATTATACTGTATACTTAAAATGGTAAGTCTGAAAAATCTCAGAAGACAAAAAGCTCTTATTGCTGTTAGATGTGATTCCCATCTGCCAGAGTTTTGCTCCAGTGTATTTCATCATTATAGTTATAGGTTAATACATAATGCTGGTCAACACCTTTTGTCACTTCTCATCAATACCTATTGATTTGTAAGAGCTTGGTAAGAAACTGGTAGGTTGATTTTGCCTAGGCATCACAAAAACTGTCCTATCCCTCCCCTCCTCCTGCCCTCAGCAGGGCAGAGAAAAATATGACAAAGGGTCATGGGAAGAGATAAGGACAGGAAGAGATCTCTCAGCAATTACTGTCATGAACAAAACCGACCTGACCTGGAAAAATGAATTTAATTTATTAACATTCAAATCAGTGTAGAGTAATGAGAAATACAGCTAAAACCTTGAAACATCTTCCCCTTCTCTGCCCACCCACCACCCCCATGCTTTTCTTCTTATTTGGCTTAACTTTTCTCCTGAATTCTTTCCCTCCTCCACCCCAGCATTGTCAGGGGACAGGAAAAGGGATTGTGTGGTCAGTCCATCACATATTGTGTCTGTCACTTATTTTCTCTTCTGACTCTTCCTCTGATCCAGCATGGGAATCCTCCCACAGCAGACAGTCCATCATTAACTCCTCCAACATTAATTCTTCCCATGGGGCTGCATTTCATGATCTTCTCCAGTGTAGGTCCATTCCATGGGGTGCCAGCCCTTCCAGAGCAGCCTGCTCCAGAGCAGGTTCCTCAGGGGTTCACAGGCCTTGCAAACCTGCTGCAGTGTGGGCTGCTCTCTGCTGCTCCACATTCTCATTCCTCTCTACCAGCTGCTGTTGTGCACCAGTTTTTCCCCTCTTTTAAATACATTATCCCAGAGGCACTACCACATGGCTGATGGACTCAGCCTTGGCCAGCAGCAGGTCTGTCCTGAAGTCAGCTGGAACTGGCTTGGTTGTACATAGGGAAAGCTTATTGCAGCTTCTCACAGAAGCCACCTCTGTAGCAATCTGTCCCCTGCTCCCAAAACCTTGCCATGCAAACCCAATACAAAGTCATTATATACCTTACCATGTCTTCAGCACACTGTTTAAAGCATTATTGCCAAAGACCAGCTTACTCAATTACTTTAATTTGCAGGTATTGACTTTTATTGACTATTCAACGCAGATGCATTCAGAGTAAAAAAAACCAAAAATTAAAACAAAACATGCAAANCCCCTCTTTTAAATACATTATCCCAGAGGCACTACCACATGGCTGATGGACTCAGCCTTGGCCAGCAGCAGGTCTGTCCTGAAGTCAGCTGGAACTGGCTTGGTTGTACATAGGGAAAGCTTATTGCAGCTTCTCACAGAAGCCACCTCTGTAGCAATCTGTCCCCTGCTCCCAAAACCTTGCCATGCAAACCCAATACAAAGTCATTATATACCTTACCATGTCTTCAGCACACTGTTTAAAGCATTATTGCCAAAGACCAGCTTACTCAATTACTTTAATTTGCAGGTATTGACTTTTATTGACTATTCAACGCAGATGCATTCAGAGTAAAAAAAACCAAAAATTAAAACAAAACATGCAAACATAAACACACACTAAGCTTTTATTTTATGTATTATGTATTTTGCTATACATGTACCCAGGGAGATATCAGATGTGGCATACTTTCTGGTAATTCTGAATTATCAAGTAGGGGTTTAGCAGATGGAATGAACTTGTAGGATTGATTTCGAACTGGTTACCTCAAATATGGTATCTTCAGTTGCAGCTGCATTACAAAATTGAATTTCCTCATTTTATATCTAGATATTTGGAATCTCCCATGAGATTAGGGGCATGGTCAGAAATAGAGACGTGAGATCAGAAGACATGATCTTTGCCATGAGACCATATCATGTAGTACATAGAATACAACACTGTATGCCGTTGGTAAATTCTGATATTCATTGCTAATTATTTTGACACATAGCCATACCTTGCCATTAAAAATGAGCTGTGGTTAGGAGTATCTCCTAAAGCTAAGAAAATGTCACAACACTGGGAAATTCCCCAGGATGATCATCTTTATATTGCAGAGGAGAAAAGCAACCACCTCAAGGCTGAGGTTACTCTCCCCATCACCATCAATATTTTCTCACTGGATGTAGCAGCAGGCAATAAGCACCAAATTCCACTGCATTTGCTGTCTAGCCTCTTGGGACTTCAAGGAATCCCACTTTTTTTGGCAGAAACATCTATGAAACAGCTCTGTTTCTGAAGAGATGTTATCAGTTGAAATATTTGTAAGCTCATTGCTCTTAAAGTCCTAAGCCAAAAACAGACTGTGCTGTTCCCAGGCTGTAGGGTTGATGTCATGAACAGACAAGGCAGAAAAAAGAATGAAAGAGGATGTCAGTGGGGGCAGAGGGAGACAATTACCTGGAAGAGGTGTTGATATTTCCAAGTCAGAGTCAAGATTTTAACCTCAATCTCCTAAGCTTCCACCCAGTGGTGTTGAAGACAAACTTCCTATCTCCTCATCTATTGGGTTAAAATGAAAGAAAATATCCCCATATGTGAAAGGGCTTTTAACTTGCCTAGAAGAGGATATCACCCTTTCCTGCATGTTACATCAGTTTGACGTTTTAATAGTTCCTTGTCCTTGCTCCTTATGATTTAGTTGTCAGGAAGAAGAAGATTAAAGATAAATATTCCCACAGAAAAGTTCCAACCAAGAATTCAAAATCATGCTTTGAAATTTTAATGGCTGACTCACAACTAGCCTGAAGCAGAAGACAGGAAAACCTTCAAGTGGTTTTTCTCAGGTATTAAATATTGAATCGTGATGTGCGTAATTTAGTACTTGAAATGCATAGCTAGGCAATTAATATGCAAGTCTTTAAGAACACTGAACTTGCACAATTTTAACCTTGGAAGAACCTGTCCTATGTGTGTCAGAGACTAAAGGAGGGAGCCAGGAAAAAAAATAGGCAGCAAAGTTGTATGTAAGGCATTAAAACTCTTGGACTTCCTGTGCTGTGTATATTAGGTGTACCAGGAGAAATCTATAGGGCTGAGGACTCAGGTGACATTTAAATATCTCTGTCAAACTCTGATGATTTGCAGGGACGGAAGTCAGAAGATAGGCATATAACTCATAAGAGGTTTTTCATAACTGTGTGGTAATTTAGATTCAGGTAACTGGGAAATTTTACTGTTCAAAAGGAATTTGGGTGCCTCTGCAATATGAGGAAAGGCTTTATGAAGTAAAGTCTAACCTAATTTTATACCTTCAAAATGCTCTATATATCCCACTGTAAGACAAAAGAAGGTCATACAGATCTTGTATCATGCTATGCCTTAGAAGTTTAAGGAATTCAACAGTTCTCCACCACACAACACAAATATTTGCTAGGCTTACTGGGGTGCTGGTATTAATCTTGCTGTTTCAAGGTGGACCTTCAAGATTTCCAGAAGTGGAATTATGTGTAGAAATATCTGGAAAGCTATTAGTTGCTATAATTTTACTTTCTTGGGCAGAGGAGGAAAGAATAACTATAATCCAATAAAATGCTTTTCATTCCGCTTCCTTTTCTCTGAAGGAACAAAATACGAAAACTTTTTAAACGAAACACATCATCACCTTCCATCACAATAGAACGAAAGAATCTCTACATAGAGAGATTTGCATCCGTTTGGATAGCAGTGAATTATGCCCATGACACCTGTGCAAAAGGAAAGAACATCTCAGTTTTACCAAGCAAAGCAGGTACAGTTGTGTTCACAAGCCGTCTTCACAAGCTATGTTACTTCAGTGCCCAGCTAAAGCTGTAGGCTGTAAAGATTATTTCTAAATTTCAGCTCCCAAAACACTCCTGTTGTTTTTACTGATTCAGAGAGCTAAGATGCAGTTTGACTTCCTTGAATTAAGTTAATAACAAAAATCCATCATCTTTTATGGGAGAGGGTTTTACTTTAAATACTTAACCAGCTTTGTATTCTCTCTGATGATTTTCTGAGTTTCTTTATATTGGTTTACAAAGAGCAGATTGACTCAGCACTGTGCACCTAAGGAATCCTTGATACAGGGCACTAGAATTTTGAGACACCTCTTCAAAATTCAACTCTTTTCTAAGGCCATTTACCCATTACACAGTGCTACAAGAAAAAAGCAGCCCTATTAATTATGCCCTTTTTTTTAAAGGTTCCCTACCTATCTGGTCACTGAACTAATGTCAAGAGCTTCACAAAACTTCACCTGCTCAGACTAATCATGGTCCAAGAAAAAAAATAATGTTTCTCACTGCTAGGAGCTACTACTAGTACAACCCAAATTATCAATACAACCTTTACTGAAGACCTTCAGCCACGTTGTGTTTATTGGAGAGGGATATGAAAGTATTTTTGCACTTACTGAAATTTAATGATATTCTGGATATTTTTTTATACAATTCGTGATTACAGGTACTCTTGACATCTTGATTTTGCCCTTCAGTCTCACTCAGAATAGTAACTGCTTAGAAAAAGATTGTTCCTGAAATCAGTAGAAGCATTCACGAAAGAAAGGCAAGAGGAGCACTAGTGTTTTGTTGATAACATAAAGATGCAGTAATTACTCATTTCCAGGGTTTTTGAAAGTCTCACAGTGTCCAGTATTCTGTGCCAAGCCTTTTAGTTTTTATAAATCACACTCAACAGACATAATTACCAAAGCTTTCCTGCTTCCCTTGCATTTTTAACAGCTGTATCTCCCTCATTTTAGGAAAGTGCTTGTCACCTTCTAACATAAATGCTTATCAGATCACAAACCAATTGATATTAAAGTGGGACCTGCCTACAGCTAATACACCATATGAGCTGAGATACAGAGAGGCACTCACAGAATCTGCTCCGTGGACACTGGTAAGTACTTCCAGATGACAATCTCATGAGAATATAAGGTGCCTCAATATCAGCTCAGCTGCACATATTGTGTGCAGCACAAGGATTGCAAGATGTCACAGCAAGGAGTCACTTTGTAGGTAGATCCCAGTAAGGCACCTTAGTTTGATTCTAACAAATAATGAAATGTTTGGGGAAAAGGGAATCGTAGCTTTAAACAAAGTAAAATAGAATAGCATGTTATCTGGTTCATTAACCTACCAGTGAGACACTACAAGTGATGCAAAAGCTGAATGTCAGAAATGCCATGTAAACTCAGATCCAAATCATACTTTCAGTGATTTACAATATTGCTCTTTTAGCTGGCATCATGACATTTTCAAACAGATTAGAGATCAGGTTGCTTTCTTTTTGAAGGTAGTAATTCATACTTTACAGACTTTTGGTTTGTGTAAGTATTCCAGATTTCCTTATTTGGAAAGAAGAGAACTAATTTCCCTGTAATACAAGGTAATAGAATCATAGAATGATTTGAGTTCAACGGGACCTTGAAGATCATCTAGTTCCAACCAGCTCTGCCATGTGCAGGGCCACACTCTAGTAGACCAAGATGCCTCATCCAAACTGGCCTTGAACATTTCCAGAGATGGAGCATCCACAACTTCCTTGCTCCAGTGCCTCACCACCTTCACAGAGAAGAATTTCTTCCTAATATCTAATCTAAACCTACTCTCTTTCAGTCTACAGCCATTGCCCCTTGACTTGTCACTACATGCTCTTGTGAATAGTCTTGCCCCATCTTTGCTGTAAGTCCCCTTGAGATACTGGAAGGCAGCAATAAGGTCTCCCCAAAGCCTTCTCCTTTCCAGACTGAACAATCCCAATTCTCTCAGGCTTTCCTCACAGGAGAGGTACTCCATACCACTGATCTATTTGGTGGCCCTCCTCTAGTTTCAGGTCCATGTCCTGCCTGTGCTGGGGACCCTAAAAATTGGGAAATAAACTCTCCATCGAATTTGTTAGATTAGGAAGCCAACATTATTTCATTAGCAGTGCTGAATGCATGGGTGATTCTCTTCAAAGCCCAGTATGCATGCCCAGTAACCTAAGATACCAGGTTATATTCCTGAAACTATTGTATTTTCATGTTTCCTGAACACATGCATATATGCTAATTACTTCCACTTGTTTGGATATGGTTCCAGATCTTCTGACGTATCTTTTCTCCTTGGAAGTATCTCAAATATATCATCAGGTTGTAATGTCCTTCTCTTATCATTCTTTGCTCTGACACACAATCCTTGCTCTCAAAACTGAGATATTAGTTTGTACATATTAAATTACTGATTGAAGTAAACAAGAAAGCATTAACTGGAACAAGTTTATTAGTCACAGATGTAGGGACTTAGCACAAGGCCACATTAATCTCTGGTATTTGTACTAAGCACTGCATGTACAATATTAAGCACTAACAAAAAATATAGGGGTCACGCTCTATTGTGCTAAAGTTAAAAGAATTTCCAGCACCTTCCTCCACTGCTGCATAGACGTCTTCTCACAGGACAGTTCAGAAACAACCCCAGAGCTGGATGCAGCCCTGCAGGTGGGGTCTCACAGAGCAGAGCAGAGGGGCAGAATCCCCTCCCTGGCCCTGCTGCCCACACTGCTCTGGATGCAGCCCAGCACACGTTTGGCTTTCTGGGCTGGGAGTGCCCATGGCTGGGTCATGTCCAGCCTCTCACCCACAGCACCCCCAAGTCCTTCTGGGCAGGGCTGCTCTGGTCTGTCCATCCCCATCCTGTGTTGGTACCAGGATTGCTCTGACCCAGGTGCAGCACCTTGCATTTGGTCTTGTTAAACCTCATGAGAATTCCATGGGCCACCTCTGGAACTTGTCCAGGATCCTCTGGATGGCATCCCATCCTTCAGGAGTGCCAACAGCACCATTCAACTTGGGATTATCTGCCAATTCACTGAGGGTGCACTTGACCCCTCTGTCATTACTGAAGATATTAAATAACATTGGTCACACCCACTATGGATCCCTGACAGACACATCTTGTCAGTGATGTCCACTAGGATTCTGAGCCGCTGATCATGGATGTGACCATCCAACCACTTCCTAATCCACATAGCAGTTTACCCATTAAATCCATCACAATCCAATTTGGAGAGAAGGATATTGTGGGATACAAAATCCGGTCCAGATGCATTTTAGGACATGCAATATGGCACAGCAACAGGGAAGTACAAAACTAGAGAGCATACATAAGAGATGGAAAATGAGTCCTAATTTCAATAATGTCTGCATGTAGCAGCAATGACTACTTATCCTGCCCTTTCCCATCCAGCATATCAAGCAAAGGCTTCTTCAGCAGGCAGGCACATATGCATGATTTGTATCACTAAGTCCCCAATTGAAAAATTGTCTGTTTTTTAAGCTCTGTTACTTTTATACATGCTAATCAGGTTTTAAATATGCATTTATTAAGTAGAACATAACCCCAAGAAGAAAACTGTTTAAATAGCAACAGTTCCCACTTCTTGGGAAATTCTGCTCATCCAGGAGCCTCCTTGCTTCCTTTCTACTACAAAAATCTCCCTTGCCCTTCCTTTTGTCTCAGAAGACTGTTCCCATTTCTCTTGTAGCTGCCTGCCAGTTCACGTCAGAACAGGTACTTTGAGTGGCCCAAGCAAAAAATATTTCATCTCAGTACAAAGTACATTCAGGTTTTGGAAAGGTCCCCTTGTTCACTTGCTACAAGTCCTCGACCACTCTAGGGCATCCAGTCACCCATGCATAGCTCACCCAGTAGTGCAATGGATAGACTAGATGGCTGGCAATAGACTAGACTATGGCAATAGATGGTTATGTGCAGACAGTCTGGTATGTGGCATGTGGAAAAGCAGAGGCTTAAGAGCAGTACAAATGCATGCCCTGCACGTTTTGGAGACAGGGGAGATGGAAGATTCACATGAATACTGTGAAGGACTAGTAGAGACAGTCACACTGGGTGATGCAAATGAGTGAAGACTACTCTAAATATTCATTATCTCCCAGGTCCCAACTGATGCTATGGATTTAGGCTGTAATCTCTTCCTAATAATGTAACACGGATTACACTTGCAGATGAATAAGTGAGTATGGCATACATGCACAGAGGATGTATAAAGCTAGTGTTTGTCAAGAGTAGGACAAATGTACCTGTAATGTAATGTAACATTTGGGTTTTAAATCCATTCCACTTCCCTCTTGTTCTGTAGAGATTTGGAGTCTTTCTGTAATATTGCGGGTAGTGGGATTTTTTTTGCGACCAAGCATTTTCTATTAGCAAAATTATATGAAGTTGTCATGGATAGAGTAATATAGAAATAAATACAGAATAATAAAGAAGTAGCCATATATTTATTGATATAACACAGAAATCTAGTGAAGTTTGATAGTAAATGTGACAGGGGTTTAACAAGAGTAGATGGCGGGGAGCACTTGATTACTTCATAGGCAATGGAGTCAGATAGAACTGTGAAAGAGACCTTTTAACTGGGTCATGTTACTTTAGAAAGGCTCCCCTTGCATTCTAAAATTCTTCTCAGAGCCCCTGCATGTCGAGCTGCTTCTGGATACAGACTTAGTCCCTGGTCAACAGTTTATATCTAAAGGATTATATGTGCACAATCAATCCTTTGTATCACTGAATTGAGACTTAAATTTTTCAGTGTATTAATTTCCAATTTACTTATCAAGTATCTGTTGGGATGAATACTCTCTCATCCTTGAGAAGTAACCTTAGGAAGTTAAGAAGTGTCCTTACTCAAAAGATCCTGTTGTATAGCCCACTGCTGTCCAGGAGAGCTCATGAGCCTGTGGGCTGTCCACTATTTAAAGGAGGTAGGGTGAGACACTTAAAGATATTTATGCATGCTCAATTGAAATATTAGTTTCTTCCAAAGATGACTTGAATCAAATCTTAGCTAGCACTATGATTAGGTAACTGTTAAAATTAGCCCTTGTCTTTCATGTTGTTATCTGTCTGCCCCAAGTGGACTTTGAGCTGGGTGCTGGTCCAGACACATCTGTTATGACTGCTGGTAATGGTTATCACTTGATCAGGATGACAGGAAATAGAGGTCAGGATGGAGGGGAAGTGGAGGAGAGGGAGGTGAGCACATTGCCACAGAAGTTAATTAATTAACTTTAATTAAAAAATAAAGTACTGCAGAACTTGAAAGAGAAGAGCTGGGCACCTTACAGTGGGGCTTTGTTGTTTTGGGAGGGTTTTAGGGAAAACTTTAAGTGATAACAACAGTTTCCTATCGTATTTTCACTTATTTTCTCTGTATTTGTCAGCTCAGAGTTTTCCTTAGACATGGGTGGTGTGTTTGTTTCAAGAAAAACTCCATTCCCTGTACAGTTACTGGGGCTCCAGTGCCATCATCAGCCACAGATGCAAATTTCTTCTGCAGTGCCAAGGCATATAGGCAGCCACACATTCAATCCAGTCATGCTACTTAAGATATCAGCCATGTGGATCTATTTAGACATGATAACACTTTTAAAAATAAGGACCTTTTTAATATTTCATTTTCTCTTGACTTCTTGTTCTTGAGAATGTTAACAAGGCTCAGAGTTAAGTAAATTTTTCTTTTTCAGTATATGTAATTTCTAATTGATTTTAAAAGTAATATTTAGACAAGGTTACTTACTGTCCTGAGTGAGCAGAGCAAGGTCATGAAAAAGAGGGTGCTGCCGTGAAAGAATGAAAATACTTTGACTAAAATGTGCAATAATTCCTATTTGATGAATAGGAATTCCTATTTCAGGAACCTCTATTTTCAGCTGAGTCAGAAGACTGGTCTTAGGCTGAGAAAAAAATTAATATAAGATAATGCTTTATTGCTGTTACATTAATGAAATTTTTTTAGGTGCCTGTAGGAAACAATGCTGTCAATGTCACCATTTCAAATTTAAATGCTACATCTTCATACGTTGCTCAGCTCAGATGCATAACCAAGGATGATCTCAACTGTGTTTGCATTTGGAGCAAAGAGATTTTGGTCCCTCACAGTAAGTGAAATGCAGTTTCATCCTACTGCTAGTAAGTATGAATGTAAAGGCTTTTCCAAATTCTATGTCATATGGAATAGCATTTTCAGATACTCTTGAAAATATGAATATCAGAATTATTCATTTGAGTGCATGTCTCCACCTTTTCCCATGTTTACCAGAACTCATGAACAAGCCGAGAATATCATATAATGTAACTACACAAGTCTCTCCAGGAAGAAGAAGCGTTCTTCTGAAGTGGGAGGTAGGGTTCACCTTGAATCTGGATACCTTCTGTTATGTACATGTTATTTACTTATTGCATTGCAGGGAAAAACAGACTTACTCATTGTATTGAGTCTACACTTGATATGTGAAAGGCATTGGATATTGTATACTTGCTGCAGAATTCATTGTAACTATATGCTGATGATTTACGTGCTAGAAACTAACAAGGAAAAATTACATCCATTTATAATCTTGAAAAATTACTAAAACTTCCCTTCTTTTCCAGGGAAAAGCATGTTTTCATTTTGAGACCTTCTAGCTTCATGTGAAATTCCTCTCAAGACACATGTCTCTGCCTTTTAAATTATTAAATGTCTTCCTGTCTATATTAAATGCCTTCCTTTACTCCAAAGGTATCCAATTATTTTATTAAGATAACCCAGCATCACAGGTCCATGGTATCTACAGAGTATTAATTTTGTGCCAGAAATAACAGACGATCTTGATATCAGAAATAATCCTTGAAGAATTCACAGGCCTTCATGTATTAAGTTTCTGTCTATATTGCAGTAATTTCCATTTCTGTGCACTCATTTTCCAATCTCTTATTAAGATTAGTACAGCAAAATAATGAGTGAACCATGACCAGAAATTTCTACCAATGGATATTTAACACATTCCAAATTTGTAGCATTATTACTAGCATATCTCTTTAAAGAGAACTAAATACCTAACCAAGCCCTAGTAGTTGAGGATACCCAGAGGCATAAATTTCAATTAAACACCTCTCATTAACTTTCAAGTTCCTGATAATGAGGGATATGTTCCACTGAAATGTAGAAAATGCTACAGCTGCTTCACTGCTGTTATTGCTAATTGCATACACATAACTAATATCTCAATTAAGGAAAATTCTTAATCCTGTACTTAAATCCTCTCAATTTAAGCATGCTCTTAATTTTAAGGCAGTGCTTTTCTTCGTTGATTCCTAATGACCTAATTAAAACAGTACAGTTTTATCCCCATCATTAGGGGCTACATTTTGTTTATACAATTAAATTCCTCTAGATTTTCTGCACAGGACATAGCAGCATTTATAGAATAATAATGATTTTCCTCTTGCTAGGTAGCACAAAGTGAGAACATCCTTGGATATTTTGTTAATGTGGAAAGAATACCCAACAGCTGCAGCCACCAACCAAATCACATCTCTCTCAAAGACAGAAAAATTCTTGTTAATCTCTCCATGGCTTACTACAGAGTTAACATTTCTGCCTATAATGAAGCAGGAGAATCTCCACGAGCCATCTACATTGTCCCAGAATTCTCTGCAACAGGTACTTACCTTATCAACTATTCACCATAATGGGGGGAAGCTTTATGACCAATCTCTAAGGCTACTTTTTGACAGAATTTGTGATAGGTGAAAGCATTCTCTTAAATATTTATTAGGCTAATATTTTTACATACTAGGAGTCAGAATTGTTTCTTAAGAAAATACTTCAGTAGAAGCTAACAGACTAGCAATTTAATACTCATTTTAGCATTTCTTTCTTTGCCAAACTAGAGAAATTACCATGTGCTGGATCTACTTAGGAAAATGGTTTATGGACTGTCGTCAATACCAATTGATGCCAGTGGTTTAAAAAAAAGTTCACAGAACTATGTGCAAGTCTAAGTTCTTGAGCTAAATAACTATTAAGAGACCTGCTACTGTCCTTTATTTCATATTATTCTAACTGGCACTGGAAAAAGAATAGACTTGATATACATGTCACATTCTAATGAAGATGTAAGCTTTTCTGAGGCCCAAATAGATAGTCTTTTCATTTAAAGAATAAAATTTATTGTATAATGTCTTTCTTATAATATAAGCTAGTTCCATGTGTTATAGTCTCAAGGTGTATTTATTGCAGTATAAGAAGAACATCTCTCACAAAGTAAGATCTTTTTAATTAAGCTATATCATTCACAGTGAAGAAGTGTGCAAGTACCCTGGTTGATTTTCAGATAGTTGCAAACGATTGCTTATCCAGAATTTTCTAAAACTCCCCTCATGCTGTTCTCCTTTTCCTTGTGAAGAGGTAACAACTTGATTTTGCCCTTACATTTCAGTCCCTTAGCTCTCTTCTGATAAAATATATCCTACCACTTCAAGCCACCTTTTGACTGACAATTAGTTGTCTCCTGAACCTCTGAGCCTGAATTTCATGGTTCTCTCCAGATTCCTGTTTCCATTTGATTGTACTTCAGCTTCTCTGTATCTATCATGAATTACTGAGAGAATACTTGCATTAGGTGCATTCTTAAGTTAAATTCCTTCTCAGTATACACAGCTTTTTCTCAGCTAGTACAGTAATTTTCTTTACAGAATCACAGAATCAACTAGTTTGGAAAAGACCTCTGAAATCATTGAGTCCAACTTAGGACCTAACACTACCCTGTCAACCAGACCATGGCACTAAAGTGACACATCGACTCTTTCTTAAACATCTCCAGGGACAGTGACTCCACCACCTCCCTGCACAGTCGATTCCAATGCCCAATCTCTCTTTCTGTGAAGAAATTCTTTCTAATGTTGAGCCTAAACCTCCCGTGGCATAGCTTAGAGCTGTGTCTCTTGTCCTATGGCTCATTGCTTGGGAGAAGAGACTGATCCCCATTTGGTTACATCCTCCTTTTGGGCAGTTGTAGAGAGTGATGAGTTCTCCCCTGAGCCTCCTCTTCTCCAGATAAACAACCCCAGCTATCTCAGACAGTCCCAGCTCCCTCAGACAACCAGATCTCCCTCAGAATTAATTTGCCTTTCTTGTTGTATTCCAGATAGGAGATAAAATGAAGTATGTTTGTCTCTCACAAGGTCCACTTCTTACCTCAAAATGGCAGGTTGCCCTTTTCCCTCCTTAGTGTCAGTCAGAAGGTCTTTACTAGTTTGATTGTCTTTCAGAATGTCAAAATCTTCAAGATCCTTTCAGAAAATTCAAAATATATTAAATATGAAATCATCTAGCCATGATCTATCATTAGCCCCTTCTCCTCCACCCCTGCTCAGGCAAGCACTGTCTCAGAGTTACTCTGTATAGCAGCTACCAGTGGCTCACAGGAGGTTATTTAGCAACACCAGACTGCTTTCTGAGGCTTGGAACAGCCACTTAATTTCAAACAACCAGTAATCAGGAAAAGTCTTGAACACCAATCAACACTGTAACCTCCAGACATCGCTGCAAAGTAGTAAATGCTAGGTTTCCTCTATTGAAATACCAGTGTAAATCTTACTCTGATAAGTAAGTCACTTGCTATGATAACTGCTTAATGAATAATCTTTTAAAAACAGAGCAAAAGGGAGAAAGAAAGAAAGAAAGAATAGGAAAGAAAACTGCTTTCCTGTTTATTGACCTTTAATTGTATATTTGTTCACAGACTTGCCTGGTCAAATTCATGTCAAAAGCCAGGGACCTAATGCAGTTGTCACATGGACTCCAGAATACAATCCAAAATGTTTTGTGGTTGACTGGGGCACTGGTAAAGAGGATATGCACATGAAAATAATAACTACGGCTACCGGAAATTTCACATTAGGTAACAGCAACCACCACACCTTCTATGGAGGCAGCCTTTCATTTCTTGGTTATTTTTGGTTTGGCAGAGTAGGATTTTTGTTCTGTTTTTAAGGGCAAACTGAAGATCCATCCTTAATATTTGTCCAGTATTAAGTCATCATCTAATGCTTAGCAACACTAAGGCAGATAAAAAGCAGAGTTTTCATTAGGGTTCATCTGGATACTGTTGGGCAAGTAATGCAGCTAAGCTATTGGTACAGTCCCCTTGCCCACATTCCAGGCAGACCTACAAATTACTGGCTTTAAAAAACCTTTCATCTTGTGCCTAGGTAAGCTTATCTTTCAATATAAACCACTTTGTCACAGACTCTCTAAGATTAATTTCTATTTTTATACCAACTATACTTGTCAAAGCCTAAGTTCTCAACTCCAGTATTCTGCTTACCATGCTAGACATGATGGGCTGCAGCTGGGGATTTCTTTATGGAACAGACATTGAAAATCTTGATTAAAATCATGCAAGAGACTTTTGCAAAGGCCATTCAACTCTGTTTTTTATGTACAATAGAGACCATTTAGCTCAAGAGTTCTACAAAGTTTTCTAGAGAGTGCACTGTTTACCTTAGTCCTTCTGCAACATCTCTGGGTGCCACATTACATCTACATTTTTTGTTTGGGGTTATCTATTCTAGCTGAGTGGGAAATACCTATCCCTGAAATAAGATAACTACAGCCATTTTAGTTCCCAATTTCTTCTTCAGCAGCTAAAGCCTCCCATAGGGAGACAATAAACACATCTGTTATCTTTTAAAAGAAAACCCATGTTCTGTCTCATTCTGGCTTTGAAATAGTTTGCATCAAGCATCTAGAGATATTGAAGAAGGATGTACATATTTTGTACTCAGTGTAAAGCACTATACACTTACGTTATGCTATGAGTCTCAGAAAGAAAGAACAATACAGAAAATCTGTGAAGCTGTTGCTAGCATCTTCTTTATAATTCATAACTTTTCAGTAAACCTTGACATACCTTTATTTGTTTTCCAGACAATTTTCAGCCATATATGTTGTACAAAATAATGGTACATGCATCTGATGTGTGTCAGTGTGAAAGTTTCATAAGACATGAAAAGACATTTGGAGTGACGCACTTTTACTTCGTTGAAGGAGGTATTCCTTCCCTTTGTATAACCCCACCCTCTACATTTCTTCTTGTTTCCTGTTTGCACCAATACAAGGAGACTACATAAAATTTATTTTCCAGGTTGAACAGCTTTCTCCAGTTAGCATTGCCTTTATTCTTAGCAGTTATGTCCCAGCAGTGAATGACCTGAGTGCTGTTCCTTACTGACAAGTCCACAGTAATATTTTTATTATGTGTGACATTACCAAAAATAACAGAAAGATGGTCTCAGACCCATGTGGCTCAAATGTAAATTAAATCAGATTTTCCAATCCCAATTTCATACCATCTTATATTGAAAATTGAAATGAGTATTGCTATTGCTATTGGAGTAAAATATTCATAATGAGACAGTGAAAACTTCTACCTACTTTGTTATTGTTTTATTGTTTAAGATGAAGAGTTTTTACTCTATGGGATTTTGCCTTTCTCCTGCACCCTTTACATTGTATTTATAGCAATATATTTTTATTCTAGAATCTTACAGGAACTCTCTTGAGAACAGCTGGGTTTCAGTCTTGCATGAATATTGCAGAGATACTGATGCAGAACTCATATATCTGTTTTTTTAAGTTCCTAGGACCGGTCCTGCTAATGTGACAGTTCTGAACATCACAAAGCATTCTGCACTTGTGAAGTGGACTGAAATAGCTGCAGAAGACCGTTTGGGCTTTCTCCAGGGATACAGGATCAGTTACACAGATTCATCAACAAAAAAGTCTCCAGGTAGTCACCATTGCCAGAACAAAGCAGCAGTTCAGAGTCATGAAAGAAAAGTTGTATTCAGGCCATCAAATCTACTCAGTTATTTATGATTTCTGTGCAAATTGAGTGCTGTGCTCTCAAAGGCCAGCTCCTGGTTAGACTTTTAATGCTCTAGATGCTCCCACGAGCACTTAGAATTTTCTAGATATTATCTCAAATTAAATATTGCTATTTCCTTAAAAATACATTTCTAAGACTATGGTAGAACTCTCTAGGAACACTTAAAGGAAGACATATATTTTCAATATTATGATTTCAGTCACAACACTTTTATGTTTCATTGCACCTCATCCAAGCTTGAGTCTGAGCCTTTCTATAAGATATAAGACATTCTGTAGTTCATTTTTCAACTCAATTAGCAGCTTGTATTTCTTACCTGTTTCCAAAGACACCATTATAAATTAAATTTTGGAAACATTTTCTTAAATTGCTAGTTTTTATGTCTAAGTTTAGATAACCTTAAAGGTCTTTTCTGACCTTAACAAACTACAAATGATGAAATTTCTACACATTGGAATAAATTAATAGTTGTGAATTCACTTGAATTTTCTATTTTAAAACATCCTCATATTCTTTTGATAAACATTTTCTTTCTGGTCTAGAGTGGAAAGTCTCTTTGCCATAAGTTACAATACATTAACTTTGTACATACTGACTTTCAAATAAAATTGAAGACATGCTTAGGAAGACAAATATCACCTAAGAGCTGACAAATGGATAAGAGTTCTATAGTACATGTTGACCTATGCCTTTAGAGAACCATAAAAAGTCTTCTGGAGATTCTATTCCACTTCAAATACCTATCTGACATCACAACAGGAGGCAGAATGGGAACATCTAGGACTGAACCTAATTTCTTTATATTTTGCTCTACCTTAACCAGTCAATACAGCAGTGGCATGGCACCCAACTGGCATTTTTTTCCAGGTAGGAAATACAATTTTATTGGAGAATTTGGGGGAAGGAAATCCATAGACTACAGCATCACATCCACTTCTGTGAAGATCTTAAATCCACAGTGGCAAACTTGAAAAGTAATTTTTGCCCTATTAAAGGCATCCTTACAACATGGCTGTTTGTACATTATTCTGGCCAAGGGAGAAGTCACTGCACGATTTGAAAAGAAAGGCTGAGCTGAAAACCCCACAAAGCAGGTAAAGCACAAAGCACAGCCCAGTTTCTGTACTGAATGATGAGTAATAGTGCTGGCATAAATCAAGCTGAACAAGTACTGAGAACTGGAGTGAGAGTAAAGTATACGATAAGGGCTAGTCCTAATGTTGACTGTTACAGTCAACATAAAAACAACTGTTCAGCATGTTAGATACCTTTTCCTCTCATGAAATATACACAGCCTTCTGTATTCACCACCTGTGATGGTTTGACCCTGGCTGGGTACCAGAGCCTCTGGATGCCAGAGCCTCTCTATCCCTTCTCCCCTCAGGGGAGAGAAGATGTAACAAAACATTCACAGGTTGAGATAAGGACGAGGAGAGATCACAGATTACTGTATGGGCAAAACAGACTTGATTTGGGAAATTAACAGAATTCATTGCTGATGAAATTCAGAGTAGGATTATGACAAGTAAAACAAACCTTTAAAAACACCTTTCTCCACCACTCCCTCCTTCCCAGGCTCCAGCTGTTCCCCACCAGCAGCACAGGGAGACACAGACTGGGAGTTACAGTCAGTCCATCACAGATTGTTTCTGCTATTGCTCAGGGAGAAGAGTCCTTCTCCTGCTCCAACATGGGTTGCCTCCCATGGGAGACAGTTATCCATAAGCTTCTCCAGCATGAGTCCATCCCATGGGCTACAATTCTTCACTAACTGCTCCAGCATCCACAGTGTTCATTTCCTTCAGGATTAAGTCCTTCAGGCATAGCTTGCTCCAGCATAGATCCCCCATGGTGTCACAAGTCCTACCAAGACCCTGCTCAAGCATGGGCCTCCTGTGAATTCACAGCCTCCTCTCAGGCATCCACCTGCTCTGGCCTGGGTCTCCTCCAGGGGCTGCAGGTGGATCTCTGCATCCCCATGGCCCTCCATGGGCTGCAGGGGCACAGCTGCCTCACCATGGGCTGCTCCAGGGGCTGCAGGGGAACCTCAGCTCTGGCCCCTGGAGCACCTCCTGCCCCTCCTTCACCTTGGTGTCTGCAGGGCTGTTCCTCTTACATATTCTCACCCTGCTCTTCTCTGGCTGCAATTACATTTGCACAAGTAACTTTTTTTTTTTCTTTCTTAAATCTGTTATCACAGAGGCATTACCACATTTCTAACTGGCTCAGCCTTGGCCAGCAGCACATCCATCCTGGGGCCAGATGGGATTGGTTCTGCTGGACACTGGAAGCTTCTGGAAGCTTCTCAAAAAGTCACTCCTGTAGCACCCCTGCTACCAAAACTTGGCTATACAAACCCAATACAGCCTTGCCATGTTAAAAGCTCATGTTTTTAACCTCTGGATTTAAAATGTACATAAATATTTTTGAGAAATCTTGTACCCATCCAAAGAACATCTGCACAGTCTGATTCCTTCAGATGAGGATCAGGACACTGAAATTTTGCCTTTTCCCCAGTCAGCTACACTGATACATGCTCAGCCATGAGAGTTCATCTAATCATCTCCTCCTAAAACCTCTTGTGTTTCAGCTGTTACTCTCAACTCTTCTATCACAAGTTACCATCTTACTGGACTGAAGGAAAAGACGACCTATCGTGTGCAGATTTCAGGATTCACTAATGCTGGGGAAGGACCTCGGACTCTTTCACAACCTTTCAGCACTCCAAAATATGGTACTGTGGAACTTCTATGCATCTGCATTACCCAGCATGAATCTTTGCTTTATGCTCTCTCCGTGCTCACTCACAAGATTTATTATTCAATCCTCAGTTACTGAGAGCAAACACAAAAAATTGTTCCTCTGGAAGAGGTAAATTTGTATCACAGAACAACTCTGCCTGTATTTCATTACCTAGTATACAGGGAAGAGTTAGCTAGGATTCTTCATCTCTGAAATTTTTTCTGACCTTTCTGTGCTAACTATGAGCACATATCTTTATTTGTGGACAATTACTGTCTAGATTTTAGCAGCTGAAATTTCTGACTGTGACTAGTAATGTTCAGTCATCTGCTCTTCCCAAAATCCTGAGCAATCACATAAAATTTGCTTCCTGAGCCACTAACTGCAAAAATAAAAGATATAGTACTTTTCAATTGCTCCTAGTGTATTTCCTAGAGGAAATACTAATCAAAGTATCTTTTGCTTTCTGATAATTTAAGCATTTTTTTAAGTAACAGATCCTTTAGGTCACTGGCAAAAGTTTGCTTTTCTCAGAAGTGCCTGGTTAGGCTAAGATGAATAGAGTTACATTTAAAAAGTCCAAAAAGGTAAAATCATATAGGTCTGGCTAAACTTAGTCTTTCAAGCATTTTTAATACTTCATCAGTTAAACTAAAACTAACACAGCAACAGACTTTTTTTTTTTTTTGACCACAGCTTCCCTTAATGAAGATTTCTAAAGAGAAAAAGGAAAGAACATGCTAAGATGGTATCAGTAACCTGTGATATTCAGAAACAGAAGTGTGCAAATGGTTTCTCACAGCTTTTTTGTGTTAAGTGAAGGAGGTATAAAATCATACAACTAAACAGTCAAAAGTGTAAAGCAGAGATAAAAAATTTAAAATCTTCCTTGTAATCAACAGGATTTGTTGATTACAAAAAAATATCCATCCTCCCCCCACTGAAAACTTTCTCCTATCAACACAAAATATTAAAATGTCTCCCTGGAGCTTTTCTTCAAAAGCTCTATTTCACTCATCCTACCAAATATATATTTGGACAGTATTCAATTTTTCAGTAAAGTAACAAAAATGCAGAGTGAGATTAATACAACATTTTAAAAATTCGAGTAATTTCACTGAATTTAAACATTACATTCACTATTTTTGCTCTCCCCAAATATTTCACAGGTTATTTAATCCATTAGAAGAATCTCAAGTTCTTTTGCTATAAAAATAAATTTCAGCAACAAAGCAACTTGAAGCTTTCCAAATTAGTTTTTTAATATTAGGTGGCTGTTTGGTTAAAAAAAAAATTAAAAAAACTTGTTGGGGGATGGGTAGGAAAAGAAAAAGCAAGTGGCTTTTTTTGCAAATACGGTTTGTCAATATCAGTGACACAATCAGGAACTGACCACAGTCTACTGGCACTATTTTTAAACTTTTATGTCTCCATCTATAAAGAAGACCTCTACACTGACTCACCCAACATCACAGTCAGTTTTGGTTCCTGTGTTAACCTTGATGCCTTGAGAGGCTACCTGGGACAGACGCTAGACAGTGTTGAAGGAATAAAGCAGGTATTTATTAAAAGGCTTCCAAAGGACACACCTTGGGCAGCACAAGAGCCTGGCCATGGCTCTACCCAAGACGGACCCAAGATGGATTCCGGATCATGAGTTTTCACACTTTTATAAGTTGTGGTCCATTTACATATTGGAGGCAATTGTCCAATTGCAGCTTCAGGTTATGAAGTCCCATCCTCCCAGTTTGCTCTCCTCAATTTGCTGTTGTTTGCACTTTTTGGGCCTGAAGCTGCAAGAGTGTCCTTGGTCATCAGGCAGGAAAAGGATTGTTTTGTCTAACCAAACTGTGAAGAGAACTTGCTAACACTTTACATGAAGCTCAGAGTCACACACTAAGGGAGTACAGAATCTAAGAAATATGAAAGCTAAAACTTAAGGCACCAGCCTGAATGTTTTATCAACTTTCATTAACCTCTCAAAGACATTCTTCTCTTTAGGTAGATGGGATATTGATAGGAAGTATCTCGAACAAGTATTAAGAGGCACTAGGAGATGCAGGTTTGCATCAAGGATTGACAAATGGCTGACTACAGATAAAGTGGTCTTAATGATCTTAAAAGGTGAAGCATGGACACCAACTAAATACACAAACAGTCTTATCGCTATCAGGAGCAGGCACAACCTCCCAAAAAATCCCACAAAAAACAAAACAAAACAAAACAAAACAAAACAAAAAAAAAAAAANNNAAAAAAAAAAAAAAAAAAACCAAACCAAAACAAACAAACAAACAAACAAAAAAATAAAAAAAACAAGCCCCAAACACCCCAGAAAACAAAACCCTAAACCAACCAACCAACCAAAAAAAGCCCCCAAACACTACTAGTAAATCCTGAAACAGATTAAAATCCATTTTCACTCAAATAATTTTTTATTAAGTCAGACATGCATGAGGGTCCTGAGCTGTTAAACAGGCTAGATCTCACGTAACAGCAAGTGTTGAAATGAAAACATTGGACAGGTTGGAGAGATGGACAAAGAAGAACCATCTGAAATTCAGCAAAGACAAGTGCAAGGTCCTGCACCTGGGGAGGAACAATCCCAGGCACCAGCAGAGCCTGGGGCTGACCTGCTGGGGAGCAGCTCTGCAGAGAAGGACCTGGGGGTCCTGGTGGACAACAAGCTGTCCATGAGCCAGCAGCATGTCCTGGTGGCCAAGAAGGCCAATGGGATCCTGGTGGGCATTAGGAAGAGCACTGCCAGCAGGTGAAGGGAGGTGATCCTGCCCTGTACTCAGCCCTGGTGAGGCCTCACCTGGAGTGCTGTGTCCAGTTCTGGGCTCCTCAGGACAAGAGAGACATGGAGCTCCTGGGGTGGGTCCAGTGGAAGATTGCAAAGATGTCTGGGGAACTGGAGCACTTTACTAATGAGGAAAGGTTGAGAGAGCTGGGCTTTTTTATAATGGAGAAGAGGCAACAGAGAGGAAATCTTATCAATGTATACAAATACCCCAAGGGTAAATGTCAGGAAGATGGGGCCAGACTCTTTTCTGTGGTGCTCAATGTCACAACAAAAGTAAATGAGCATAAACGGAAACACAGGAATTTCCTCCTGTACATGATTAAGAACTCCTTTACTGTAAGGGTGAGAGAGTACAAGAACTGATTTACCAGAGAGGCTGGGGAGTCTTCTTCCCTAGAGATACTCAAAACCTGCCTGGATGCAATCCTGTGTAACCTGCTTTAAGTGAACCTGCTTTAGCAGGGGATTAGAATAGATTGTCTTCAGAGATGCCTTCCAATCCCAACCATTCTGTGACTCTATGATGCCTAGATATCATAAAAATATGAATCTGAAAAGCTCACACTCCCCTGAGAATACCAGGTTTAGCTTTAGTTAGATTTTACTTAAATTCCAGAACATGTGTAAAGTTGGCTTTGACTTCTGTTTGAAATATTTCTCTCATGAAGTTAATAAGATCTTTCTGTACCTAATATCATAAATCTGATTCAAGCTTCCTGTTTCCCATCAGATAAAGGAGAACTTGAAGGTTTTGTGATTGGTCTTTGTTTCAGCATGATATTCATTCTGGTTTTTGCACCTCTCACTTGCTCTTTGGTGATTAAAAGGTAAGAATAGAATATTGGCTGGAGTTGTTAGCAGCACTCTTGTTTTGCTTAGCTCTGAGTTTTATAGCACTGGGCCTTTTTTGTCATTAAAGGCAGCACAGCTGAAAAAACACACAACACAAAAGCCACCACACTAATCTCACAGTGAGAGCAATTACAAGCCACTATAAATGGATTAAAATGGTAAAACAAGTTTGTAAAAAATCTTTAGCTTTTGATTCCTTTAACTGACTACCTGCTGTCACAAACATGCTTAGACAGAGCCAGGACCATCTCTCTCATGGGGAAATATGCTATAGATATATAGATAAAGCATTCATTTGATTGTTTTTATCCAAGATGTTTCTTACAAACACATTTGGATATTAAATGTATAAAGTATGCATATAATCACATAATGAGAAGGAGCAATATATGAATGAGTAGGAACAAGAGAGAGTAACAAGGGGTGCCTATAAGATCTGACAGTAGTCCTCTTATTTTAGGAGAAATTGTTCTCTGCAATAATAAAGTATTCACCCCCACATAATAAAATGAGGTACAATATCAGGGGCATACACTATGACTAAAAGGTTTGCATAGTAATGGGTTCTAATATTAATTTTCTGAAAAACTTATTTGCATACAACCACTCATGTTACAATTTGGTGTGCCTTTTTCTCCTTTTTACAAAGCACCAACCTCAGAAGCTGGAAGCATAGCTGCTAAAGGACAGATGGCACAACCTGTGGCCTGAAAGCCACACAGCATGACATAGCCTGCTTTAGCTTAAACTCCTGTCCTTGCCACTGGGAAACAGACTCTGCATGAAGCCTCCTGTGCTCTTACCTTTTCAGATTGTATTTTAAGTTGCACTGTGTCTGACACAGCAGTTTTGTCAAGAACTTCTGAGACCTACAGAAGTTTTGACCTAGAGCAAACTTCATTGTGTTCATTGTAAAAGACCACACTTCATTGTCTGGGCCCAATAGGAAAGAACAGGAAAAAAAAAAACAAAACACAAAACAGCCAGGCAGCACACAGGAGGCAAGTGTAGCCCTACAAAGTAGTGCTTAATTTGTACATTTGTAGTAATATTGAGCACTGAATTGAGCTAGAGAGTCCCAGTGATGCCCTCATCTCAATTGCCTTCTTGATTTCTAAGAAAGGACTCACTAGCCAGACAAACACCCATCTTCACAGGATCAGCAAGAGATCCACTAACTTTACGACCACAGTCTTTACCTCCAACCACAGCCTAAGCAGAGGCAAAGTACCCTAAAGTTAATGAAGTCTAGAATTAATTTCAAAAGTGAAAAATACTGAAGCCAACATTAAGGCAGAGGTATGGGCTACTTAAACTCTCAGTCTCTCTTACAGCCTTGTTGAGGCTTTTTTTATGGAGGTGAGATACTGTATGTAATAGCTCCCAGAATGAGCCAAACTCAAAACAGTCAGGAAAGAGCAGGAGTTGTGTTGTCTCCTTAGAGCTTCTTCCAGACTACCAGTGCCATTCCACATGGGCTGAATGCAACACTATCTTAATCTTGCTCTTTGTTTTCAGGGGAAAGGAACTTTTAAATCCAAGCCCAGGAGCAAATACTTACTGAAACAAACTTCACCCTATATGTCTCAAAGCCCTCAAGGAAGGTGGAGGTTTTGTGTAAACGATAGCAAATTAGATATATAGATTAAATTTACAGAAAGAGACAATATCACCAGCACTTTCACAGCTCCTTTGTCATTAAACAAAGATGCTAATCATCATTAACTCAGCATTTTAGTGTAGATGACCAAGTTTAGTCTTCAGCTTTTAATTAGTATTATGCTTAAATGTCTCTGTAGAACACCTTTTTTATGGTTGCAAAAATATTAATATGTTATGTATGAACAGTAATAAATTCAAATGCATAGGAAATGTGAGTAATTTAACCTGATGTTAAATGTAAAATACTTCTTTACAGGCTGAAAATATCATACTGGTCCAGTATACCAAGCCCAAGAAACAGCAGTGCACTCCAAGATATGGCAAGTATTCTTCTGACAGCATAAAAAAATACACAGGGGAAATCTTTGATTAATCTATAATGCTAGTTATCTGTCCTTTCACACTTCACTCTAGAAAACATCTAGTAGCAACTGCTTGGAAGCCAGAGTAATATTCAAAATATAGGATGGTGGGGGGGTGTTTGTTATTTAGGCAAAGGCTGTATACACTTTTAAATTTAATAAAAGTCTCAGACTTTTTTTATTACATTGTAGAGCATTTTAAAAGGCATGGTTCTTAAAGGAACAAATCAAAGCTGAATGGGGGTAAATGGAGTCTAAAGAGAGAAATTCAGTTTTTGTGTCCAGTCAGTTTTCACAAACTCAAACTGATTATTAAGTACAAGTTACTCAAAATACAAAGTAGTGAATTGTGGCCTAATTCCAGAGAACTATTATGACAGAGGCCATGTAACATGATGTTTTCTGAAGTCTGCTCCTCGTTCCTCAGTCCTGCTTGTCTCCAGAGCAATCCAGGGGCTCTGACTGGCAGCTGGTAGCTGTCTGAGGAGCAACTACCAGTCAACAGGCACCAAGGTTCAGCAGCATGCTCATTTTTTGCCCACAGCTTTCCCATATGTTTTGGTAAGTATACCTGAATTTGATCACTAAAGAAGCAGGGAAATCGGCTTGTAGGAAAAAAAATACAGCTATTAGAAGCAGCTGTTGGAGACCACATTATCTACTTTTGCTTATTAGTGGGCTCATTTTTATCTTCGCCTTGTTGCCTTCCCCCGTTCAGTGAGATCTCTGCTGCAGTTTTGCTGACATCTGATACCAAAAGTCCTTCTTTTAGAACACCTAAGTTTATCTCTTAAGTTTCAGACCACCTACAATTGTGTTTTTGTAGCAGGAATTAGTACTGCTTTCCTTTATAGATCTCTTTTTCTGGAAGGCTTGAACTTAATTCGGCACTTGACAATCTAATAGTTTCTCTCATGAGCTTTAACAAGCAGACTTCTATCTCATCAAATTTTGGGCATAGACTAGTAGGTATCTACAAGCTAGACACTGTCCAGAACTGGGATACAGAGTAAAGTAATCAGAAACAGCATTTCAGAAGACCCTGATAGTCTGCTGATAACCAGAAGTTTTACTGAACATCAGCATTGCTGCCTGCAACAGAGCAAGTATGGTTTTTCATATTCCAGATCAGGACTTCCTCATTTGTTTTCTTCCTCTCTTCCAACTAAATGTAGATAAAGAAGTGATGAGTTCAGAGCTAGTCATCAGGCAGTCGTTTTGCAATGAAGAATTGCAAGTGAAATACACTGAGACTGCATACTACAGAAAGGACAAGTGGGTTTTATGAACCACAGTGCCATCTTGACATAAAATGCTTCAAAGTAAAATATATGAATTTAAAATGCCTTTAACTTTTCCTGCAGAGGCAAAGCAACTATCAAAGAGAATGAAGTCTATATTAACCATGCCTGCTAGAGAATATTGTAATGTTGGTAGCATGTCAGACACAGAAATAGCAAATACCAGATAATGCAGATAATGGCTTGGGAGAAAGCAGAAAAAGCAGTGTCAGGAGATAGTACAATAAACAGTTTACCAGACATATTGTCTAGAGGTAATTTGGTATTCTTAACAATTAATGAACTGTGGAGAAAGTTATTCCCCAAATAGGCACGGCAAAACAGGGGCAGTGAGCAAATCTTGCTATATTCTGTGCATTCATTTGATTTCTAGTTGTTCTGAGACTGAGTCGCACCACTTCAGTTTAGCAACTTAGCAACTCTTGACAAAACCGCAAAAATAATCCAAATAGGCAACAAGACAACTTGTTGTCCAGACGGGGGATTACTTAACAAAATAGAAGTCAATGATACATCCATGGATACAGAGCAGCAGGAGGAACTGGAGACATTCTTATTAAGAGACCAGGAAAATGAACTGTGGAGAACTAAAATGACGGTCAGTCACCTAAATCAGTCTTCTGCTCCTCACATATAGGCAAGATTCTTCAAAGATGCTTCTTCTTCTTCACCTATCGCCTCTTTCAGACAGAATCATAGCACTGCTGTTTAGAAAAGACCTCCACGATCATGAAGTCTAACAATTAACCAGCACCACTGTGTTCATCGCTAATCCATTTCCCCAGGTGACACATGTAGACTTTTTCCAAACACTTTCAGGGTTGGTGAATCCAATACATCCCTGTACAGCCTGACCACCCTTTTAGAGAATAAATTCTTCCTAATATCCAATCTAAACATTTTCTGGTGCAACTTGATGCCGCTTATTCTCATCTTGTCACTTGTTACCTAGGCAAAGAGACCAACCCCCACCTGGCTAGAGCCTCCTTCCAGGCAGGTGTAGGGAGTGCTAAGGTCTCCTCTGAGCCTCCTTTTCTGCAGGATAAACACCCCCAGCTCCCTCAGCTGCTCCTCACAGCACTGGTGCTCCAGACCCTGCCCCAGCTCCGTTCCCTTCTCTGGACTCACTCCAGCCCCTCAGGGCCTTTCTTGCAGGGAGGGCCCAGAACTGGACACAGCACTCGAGGTGTGGCCTCAGCAGTGCCCAGGACAGGGGGACAATCCCTGCCCTGCTCCTGCTGGCCACACTATTGCTGATCCAGGCCAGGATGCCATTGGCCTTCTTGGCCACCTGGGCACACCCTGGCTCATGTTCAGCTGCTGTCACCAGCACCCCCAGGTCCTTTCCAGCCACTCTGTCCCAGCCTGTGGCACTGCCTGGGGTTGTTGTGACCCAAGGGCAGGACCCAGCACTGGGCCTTGTTGAACCTCACACCATTGGCCTCAGCCATGATCCAGCCTGTCCAGATCCCTCTGCAGAGCCTTCCTGCCCTCCAGCAGATCAATAACCCACACAGTTTGGTGTCACCTGTGAACTGACTGAAGGTGCACTCCATGAGATCATCAGTGAAGATACTAAACAGAACTGGCCCCAGTTCTGAGCCCAGTTCTGTTCTGCTGGGCAACAGCACCTGTGGCCACCAGCTGGATGTAACTCCACTCACCACCACTCTCTGGGCCCAGCCATCCAGACAGTTTATCCAGTGAACAGTGCATCTGTCCCAGCCAGGAGCAGCTGGTTTATCCAGGAGAATTCTGTGGGAAATGGTATCACAGGCTTAACTAAAGTCCAGGTAGAGATAAAACCTATTTTAGATTTGGTAGCTTTGGAATTTTGGCTGCTCTTCACAAAAAAATATGATAATGAAGGTACATATCATACAGATCTTTACTCAAAACAAAGCAGAAGTTAACCATGCAGCGATGTCTACTTATTCCATTGCAAGAGAAAAATAGAGATATTTTATTTGGTACTGCTGAGACTTCAAAGAACAACATTCTCATTTCCCAGTCAGATCATAAATTGTAAGAAAGAAAAAAAATACATTTATTTCTTGCAAAAAAACCAGGGGAAACAAATGTAGAGCATGTGGGGATGGGGGGATAGGGGGGAAGGAAGGAAGGAAGGAAGGAAGGAAGGAAGGAAGGAAGGAAGGAAAAAATCTAATAGCTATACCAGCCTGCCCATAATTTAAAAAACATTATGGCAAATGTGGGCAAACATAGAATAATCTAGGTGGAAAATAAGGCAGCTTGGTGTTACCAACTGTTCTCCATTTAACCATTCAGAACTTGTGAAAAATTTTACCCCAGGTATACTCAGATCATAACATGGCATGAAGTTTAATAACAAACTGTTCCTAGCAGCTGGCAGCTTCATCTTGTCTGGCTGCTGTTCAAGTTGCTGCCTTTTTATAGTAATATATTTGCTAAACTTTCTGAAAGCTGTGTTCTTAGAACAGCAAATCCTGAGGCTTACATTTTATCACCACTACTTTTGGTCCCGACTAAACATAAAAGCAAGAAAAACTTTGATTAAATGTTATGGGACTGGAGAATATGGTCCTTTAAATTGTGGAAATATTTTAATTCATATTTCTAAAACCAAAGATGAGATAAAATTGATTCATTAGCATATTATTCTTTTTCCTTGCTTTTTCTTACAGACTAACTGGAAACCTATTTCAAGGTCACTGCTACAGACCCTGTCAGACAATGATACCACCAGCATTTTTGTCATAGAGCATGAGTCGAAGGCTCCTCTGACGCTAGACCTCTTCACAGATGGTGGAGAGGACAGCAAGCATGACAGTTGCCAGTCAGAAAAACCTAGCAATATCATAGACATGAGCCCAAGGCCTGAAGAAATCCCTGCAGAAGCAGTTACAAGTGAAGAAGACATCATTTCCACTGAAGTACCACTTTTGAGTGACTATGCCAGCGTGGAGTTTAGTCAGAAAGCCCTGATGAGTCTGGCAGTGAGCACACCTGAAAGAACTGCTCATCCTCATCTGGAAATTGAACTAAGTAGTAAGCCAGCAGAAACTGTGCATAAGGTTTTGTTTGCTTCCCAGGACTATCTCAAACAAAGCCAGGTGGTACTTTTGCCATCTGGAACAAATTTCATGGGACAAGCCAATTAAACCTGAAGTATCTGCATTATTTTCCTTACCATAAAATCAAGTCAAAGCTGCTCAAAGCCGGTCAAAGAAATTAGTGCAAATCTTTCAAATTAGGAATCCAAAGTTTGTTTATTGATCTATGTAAAACAAAAATAGTGCTTTACATTCTAGAACTTAACAGCTTTAGCCATTGTAGATAAATAGCAGTTTGTAAGAGAGGATGATAAGTTTCATTAACAGTATTGGAGTTGTTACTTGCATTAAATTAAGGCCATTTCCTCCTACGATTACCTACACATTCAGAAAAACCCATCCATGGTTTGTGGTGAGGTGTAGCTGCATTTATGTTTTCACACTGTGAAATGTGACAATAACTGTTAAACAGACTTCAGGAGCTGAACAGATACTTCAAGTAGCCATTCCTCCAAAGATTGCATGGAAGAGGAACCACTGGAATACAGGGGATAAAAGGGTCTTCCTCAATACGCTTTCTATGTGACTCCATCATGTATCTCCACAATGCAAGGAGTCTGAACCATTTTCTGGCTTACAAGAGTTTCTCAGTCATGAACACAGTAGGCATCTACGGTCTGCACTTATTGTAGAAGAGCCAGTTTACTGTTGTTGTCTCAAGTTTAAGGAAAAATTTTTAAAATTGCTTTGTGGAGAAAGAAATTGATCAACTGTATCATAAGCACCAGAGAATCCATAGTCTGGCAGTGAGCATGCCACAGCATCCATTTAAAAAAAATTCTCTCATTAAAAGTAGAGGATGATTGGCATCCACACAAATATTTCCACTCATACTAGGCAGTATGAATTATAAATAGCCATGCTTGCAAAAACTCAGAGAAATTCCATATCCCCACTTCATTGATTTAGTGAGAATCCATAAAAAAACCTGGTTTATTAATTTTCCTTATTTATATTCACTCTCTCTTTAACTACATCTCTCTAAATCTGTTAAGACTGCCAGGAACAAACCTATATTTCACTGTGGGTTATGCACTGCTTTATTTCTTAGCTCCTGAAATTCATTGTTCTCCCACAAAGCAATGTGCACTCATAGTTGTTATGTCTTGTAATTGAAGCAAGGGGTAAGAGATCCCTAGAGACCACACAAGTTTGGACAGTCTTTTAAATATCTTTCTTTTTTTTTTTTTTTTAACTTTAATCTGGTGACTTTACCTGATTTGAATTTAAGATAATGCAAATGATCCTGCTATTAGTGGAGCTATTTTTACTTGTAATATCTAGTAGTGGTGTTGAAATGCTGTTACAGACAATGAAGTCCTGATATATAATCTTTATCAAGTAGTCATAATTTGTCCATTTCCAGAATATATAAGAATTATCCATGCCCCTTATTTACAGTATTTCTTTCCTTTCTGGTAAAAGAAACTTATTTTCCTGGTGCAGTTTGTACCTTCAATATAGCTTTACTCATCCCTGTAAACACTGAATTCTTCTTCTCTTACTCTGCAGCTACCAAATCAATATGTATCATTATGTTATGGATAAAGTATGTATAAAGTAAGTAAGTAGAACGAAATCAAAGGCTTGCAAGCATTTTCAGTATATGAAACAGCCTTGATGCATGAAATTCAACAGACAGCTTGGGCTTTTAACCTGGTGATTATCAACTCCACTGTACTAGCCACTGTCTGACATCTTGCTAAAGAAAATTCATATAACAGAACAGGAGAATTGTACTAGAAACACCCACGGATATTAAATAGAAATATAAAACTAGAAACATAGAAATCAGTTATAAAGCTCACAATTTATGTAATTCTTGATTGATCTCATTGGAGCAATATTTGCACAATGGCTGTAAATGGTACATCTGGGAGAATAAGAGATACATGAAAAATCCTGGTGTGGAGATTAGATATAAATTAAGAACTCATTCCATCATGATGTATTCTTTGAGAGCAAAGAACTTTTTATGTGGAGAGCAATAGAAGAGTACATTTGCTAAATAGTTTCATCCAGCTAAAAAGGAGTTTTAGCTGGAATAATGTACTGACTCGGAGACACAGGATAGTAGACATACCATGCTCGGGTCTTCAGGTTAGGGAAAAATAGATTTCTGTGGTTTGTTTATTTGGTTCACTCTTCTGTGGACATTTTTAGTTCGGTTAGAAGGGTCCTACAACAACCATCTAGCTGTATTCCCTGAACTTTTCAGGCAGTTAAAAAAATGTGTGGATATACTGGTGTATAGTGAACACAGAAGCCTTCCTGTACAAATAAACATGTAAGATAGTTAATTCCATGTGCTACAGTACTTTTCAAGTGGTTTGAGCAGTGTTCTTAACTTCAATATTCTTAGCTTCAATATATGTTATGTTGCAGATATGAAGGCTCAGGACCACAAAAGACAAAGTATTTTGTAATTATGTTTTTGCACTTTTTTCACAGTCAGCATAGCTCTGGATAATCACTTGTCAGCATTAGTGAGAATTTAGACATGGTAAAAGCTTAGACAACTGTAGATCTGGAGGCACATCAGCATAGTGATTTATAGCATGGAATATTTATGCTGCAAGGTTACAGTACTTTAGCTTTCTATATTTACAGAGAAAGGAATACTCAGTCTCTAATATAGCACAAAGCTAGGTTAGTATGCATGTATTTTTCTGGTATCCAGAGTAGATGTTTCTTCTTGCATGGACATAAAGATTTTTAAAATATTTTAAAATTATTTTTATTGTATTTTTTATTTAGTGCTCAAAATCAGACTACAGTGCAGTAGTTAGCTCTGAAAATTAACACTGTGTCAGAGACAAAATAAACAAGTATTCACCCTAGAACAGGAGATTGAAGCAACCAAAATATTGTAGAGGTTTATTCTGTATTTGTTAACAAATGAATAATAATATTTATGAAATACCTATAAATTCTCCCAGAATTAAAGCTTTTGAGGTACTGTGACAACCCTTAAAAGCCATTTTTATGGCACAAATGGCACCTCTGCACTCGAGCAGAGATGTCTGGAAAGCAGAGAACACAGGGGCATCCTGTGAACCCAAGTGAACCGCAGTTATCGCTACAAAAATTGTTGCATAATGAAGCACTTCATGAAAGACCTCTAGTTACAGAAGATACTCTTGACTGTGTCACAGGCTCTCGGTTTGCCTGTTTCTCTCTCTCAGTGGCACTGGATATCTGCTGCCTGAATGATGTTAAATATGTTCTTGTACAATGTTGATGGAATTTGTATGAACCTGGGTAATAAAACTTTTGACAGCTTACATCACTCACTTCTGAGCACTGTTTATAGAAGATTGCTAAGACAAATCACTCCATGCCAATGGTGTTGGGATGGGAATAATCTTAACCTCATAACTAGCTCAATTCTACAGCAGAAGCACCAGTTTGATAATACAACTGAAACAATCTGCCGTGCTAGAAATGGTCATTCCCATTACCCATCCTCAGAGATTCCTCCAATGCTTCATAGAATCACAGGATAAGAGGTTGAAAAGACCTCTAGGATTGAGTCCAGCTGCAAACCTAATACTGCCAAGCCCATCACTAAACCATATCCTTAAACACCTCCTGGGATGATAATTTAACCAATTCCGTGGGTAGTGTGTTCCAAGGCTTGACAACTCTTCTTGTGACGAAATGTTTCCAAATATTCAATTGAAACTTCCCCTGGTGCAACTTGGGCCATATCTTCTCATCCTGACACTTGTTACCTGTAAGAATATACTGACCCTCATCTCACTGCAGCATCCTCTCAGGCAGCTGTAGAGTGATAAGATCCCTTCCCTGAGCCTCCTTCTCTCAGGCTAAACATCCCCAGATCTCTCAGCCACCTCTTGTAAGACCTATGCTGTAACTTCCATCCACAAAGCCTTCCCCACGCAAACTGGTGGGCTTATTACTTTACAGAAATGAACCCACAAAGGAAGTAATCTGGATTTGTTGAAGTGGTAGACATAGGACAAAGAAACAAGGACAAAGAAAAGTCTGGAAGAATGACTGGCAAAGCACTGACAGGGAAACAGATTAAATGGGTCCTTACTGGAAACACTGGAGCCTAGGCAAGCTGGAGAGTACTAGACCAGCTATTTTACCTGAACAATTACAGGCAACAGCTAGTTTTTCATAGATTGCTGGCACAGAAGTGGATAACAGAACAATAAAGCTCTTACAGGTATTCTCTGGCCCTTCCCAAACAGTAATTTGGGGCTGGGACCACAGAGTAATGATGAATGGTGCTGCATGCAGCTGGGAATCAGTCACAGTGGTGCTCCTCAGGGGTCTGTGCTGGACCCAGTCCTGTTTAGGATCTCCATTGATGATCTGGATGAGGGGATCGAGTCTACCACAGCAGTTTAGCAGATGACACCAAGTTGGGTGTGAGTGTTGATCTGCTGGAGGGTAGGAGGGCTCTGCAGGGGTACCAGGACAGGCTGGATAGATGGGCTGGGTCCAACAACATGAGGTTTAACAAGACCAAGTGCCAGGTCCTGCACCTTGGCCACAGCAATCCCCTGCAGTGCCACAGGCTGGGGACAGAGTGGCTGGGCAGCAGCCAGGCAGAAAGAGACCTGGGGGTGCTGGTGACAGTGACTGAACACGAGCCAGGGTGTGCCCAGGTGGCCAAGAAGGGCCAATGGCATCCTGGCCTGGATCAGCAATAGTGTGGCCAGCAGGAGCAGGGCAGGGATTGTCCCCCTGTCCTGGGCACTGCTGAGGCCACACCTCGAGTGCTGTGTCCAGTTCTGGGCCCTCCCTGCAAGAAAGGCCCTGAGGGGCTGGAGTGAGTCCAGAGAAGGGAACGGAGCTGGGGCAGGGTCTGGAGCACCAGTGCTGTGAGGAGCAGCTGAGGGAGCTGGGGGTGTTTATCCTGCAGAAAAGGAGGCTCAGGGAAGACCTTAGCACTCCCTACACATGCCTGAAAGGAGGGTGTCACAAGGTGGGGGTTGGTCTCTTCTCCCAGACAACCACTGACAGAATGAGAGGACACAGCCTCAAGTTGTGCCAGAGGAAGTTTAGGCTAGACACTAGGAAAAAACTCCTTACAGAAAGAGTGATTGGGCCTTGGAATAGGCTGCCGAGGGAGGTGGCAGTGTCACCGTCCCTGAAGGCGTTTAAAAAAGGCTGGATGTGGCACTAAGTGCCGTGGTATATATCATAAGGTGGTGTTAGGTCATAGGTTGGACTTGATCTCCAAGGTCTTTTTCAGCCAACTTGATTCTGTGATTCTGCAATTGCTATCGTTAAACTTTGCTGGTAGTGGTTCAAGCCAACATATTCAGCAATCAGCAATCATTGCCTCTCTTCTGAGTTGTAATTTAATAAACATTCTGGAATTAATTTCATGTGTGTGGCTACTGGGTATCACCAGGATTAGGATCCATAAGACACAATAATGCCCTTTTGGCATTACAGCTGTGGTTGCATGTTCAGTATCTGGTGGTTTAGTGGGTTACACAGTTTTGAAATTAACTTGGCCACTGTGACTTCTGTGTGTTATTTTTAAGTTCTACTTACCAGTTTTGGAAAGGAAGCTACATGTGTTCCTGCAAAATTTAATTATCACAGCTGTGTCAAAGAAGCTGTAATTCCATGTCCACGCAACATACACAGATGAGCTACTTATCTAGGCAAAGACTGTATTGTAGTTTTTCAACACAACGTGGGTCAGAACCTCCTAGTTTAAAAAGAAATAGCATGTAGTGACACTGAAGTTCTAACTAGTTATGCTGGGTCATATGAATGTTCTTCCAACGCTGTAAAGCACTTTTACATTAAATGCACTGGCTCAATGAAAGTTAACATTACTATTAAGGATCCCACTATGAAAAATAAGTATTTCCACTAATATCAAAATTAGAAATACAAATATTTCCACTAATAACTAAGAGATTTTGTGGATGTTGAGAAAATCCCTAGTTCCAAAACCAGTTAAAATAGTCCAGTAGCATGTGATTCTATTCACTTTTTTTCAATGTTCATTCAATTGTCAGAGGACCTTCTGGATTTCACAAAAACAAGTAAGAAAAGTAAAGGTAGCATACTTGAATTCACCATATATAGGCTGTATCTCCATTGGAATGCTTGATGAGTCTGCAGTTCCAAAAAGGGTAGTGTGTGTACTTGTAAATCCTTTATACAATTGCTTTGAAGCCATTTGCTCTAAGAATCCCTAGTTCCAAAACCATACTCTGACATTTTTTTAAGCATCAGGGTTCCTCCTCTGTTTCCATATTTGTCTATTTGCAGCTGCAGGGTTGCAGTGTTAAAGTCCTCAATCCACCAAATATTTTACAGGAAAAATGTCCATCTGTTTTCAGTCTGTTTTGTTTGTATACTGTATGTGACAAATTTTCTACTCTCCAGACCTGATGAAAAGGTATGCTGATCCTAGGACACAGAGAAATAACACTGGAGACCTGGTCACAAGCATAAACGAGTATACTTTTTTAGCTACTAAGGACAGTTATATTTTGGGTTTGTTTGTTGTTTAGTTTGCTTTTTTTGGGTGGGTTTTTTAGTTTGGTAATTTTTTTATAATGGTTGGTTATTTGAAAGCTTCAAGGAGCAAAAAGGATAGATGCAGAGAGCAAGTGATGAAAGACACACTGGTTATTTCTCCTTACACCCCTACACTTGCATTGTCTGTCCTTCCAGCAGCCCAGTATGTCTTGGAAATGCAACCAGCTGTGCTGCCCAGGTGGCCCAGTTTTGCACACTGGCATCAGATACTCTGCCTAATGCCATGTTACAGAATCCAAACTTAAAATTCACATTCCTTTTCTTTGCTGGCAAAATTCTCATTGCAGTCACAAACTACAGAGCAAGGACTACAGAGCTTTGATTTACTTCATTTTCTCCTTACTTAGATTAAATAAAAGCATTTTCCTGCTGTCAGGCATTCTAATTTATTTCCCCTCTCCAAAAGAAATAGTTCAAACAAATACATTTCATCTATTAATTAAATGTTAAAAGCAAACCTCCAACATACATCAGCCTTAGTCCCCGAGTGTTGGTCCAAGGCACCAGGTAATGGACTGGGCATAACATCAAAACAAAACAAACCTATTTCAGATATGACTAAAAAGGCCCTGCCACCTGCACGTGGATTATCTCCTATTAATCTGTAAATTGGAACAGCACGTTCCAGTGCATTTCGGCAGATTACTACTGCATTAGAGTACAAAATTAGCAGTGGTAGTGTACTAAAAATAGTGGTGCTTTGCAGTAGGCTTGTAATAAAGCCTGCAGCACACTCAGTGTCTAAATATGCAGTGTCTCAAACACTACCTGAAATCTTACTGTGAAAGCTCAGAAGGGGGTGCTCCAGCACTGAGGTTTTTATTACTGCAGTGCAGCATAGCCTAACTTCCAGAAGATGCTCTTTCTACATCAGATGTCACACTTACACATAATGAAATTCCAAGAAGATTCTGGCTTAAATATTTTTGTTTCTCTACTGTAATCCCCTCAACAATCCTCCAGGGGCTTGAAGCTTTCTTGGTGGTTTCTCTCTTGGGTTATATAACTAGCCTGTGTTCTCAGCAATAAGGGTAAACACTTTCAAAATAATGTACCGCTACAGCAAACCCAAGACTGTAATCTGGAAATTCTTGGTGATACACAGAACCATATTTAAAAAGGAGGATTTCTGGCTTGATTCAAAGTATTGTGCTGGAAAAGGTGTCTTTTTAACAGCAGCACAGTGATCCAAAAGCAAAAATACCATGAGCTTTCTGAAAAGCTTGTGTTAAAGGTTATAAATTCAGAGTAGTAAAGCTAAGTTTCTGTATAAGCTCTAAATCAAAAAACTGCCTAAGTACCCATCTAACAGCAAGGCCCCATTGCAAATTACTTTAATTTCTCTAACATTGCAACCACTACAGTGATTAGTTCTTTGTGATTTACATATCTGGTCATCCAATCCGTCTGTAAGATGCCTCAATTCATAGTTCATAGTATACAAGATCACACCTTTGTAATATAAAACAGAATTTGGAGACTGAACTATGAGCAGTACTCACCCTGTCCCCAAACCCAAAACTCCTCCTCCACCCAAACATTGCCAGAGCTTCCAAGTAGCTAAGCACCAAGCAGCAGCAAGTTTACATGGTATAAATAATCATCATATCCAGAGATGTTTATCACTAATGTTAGGCATTTTATATCTCAAAGGTCTGCCCACAAGTCCGAAGATAAATCAACAGTGGTACCAGCAGGCTTGGATAGTTACTCCTCACCTCTTTATAACAGGAGACAAATCAGGAATGAGGCTTGACTGCTTTTATGTAGCTCTTGAAAACTATGATCTGGAAAGCTGACACAGCTTCTAAAGTAATTCTTACATTTATGGTCTTTATAGATCTCTAGTTGTCTCTCTTGATAAAAAGCATAAAGGCAAAACTTGCTAATCTTATAGGCAGAGGATGACAGAAGCTATGAAACATCATCACTTCAAAAGGGATATACTACTCTCTCCACTTGCAGTTACAAGCTGCTCTTGGAATACCTACAGATTTGACAGAAGAAAGTTATTTTACAAAGTAATAGGATTTGTCTTTTATTATCACCTACTGAAATACAACAGTTCTTACAACTATAAATTTCCCAAGGTAAAAATGATCAAAAGGAATCTGATTTACTAGAATGAATTAAATTATGCAATACTTGGCTACCATTTTTCATCTAGCCATAAAAGCACCAAAAATGCCCATTTCTAATGCATTCAGTGCAATGCAATGACCCAGGTCTACACCTTCTTCCATCACAAGACTCTGAAGTATATTTCCAGTTAATTAATTCAGCAATGACACACTTTGTTTGAACAAGGTAGAGTACTCCAAATTCTGATATAAAATTAGAAAAGTGAAAAAGAGTATTACAGTGCCTTACTGTGTGCCCCACATTATCTGAAAAATAGCCCTAAAAAGCAGCCTCCAGTTCCCCCAGGCTCATACCATAATATACAGCTGTCATCTATCCATTCTCTTTGGAAGCAAACATAACAAAACACATGTATCACAATTCTGAAGATCTTAGTGAATGAAATTATCTCACTGATACAAATGAAATTTGGATAGATCAATTAACACATTTGCATTTACAATTACCATGAGTACCCATCACCATCTTATGTAGAGACTGGCCCCTCTCCTCTGTAATATATGATTTTGAACCATTGCAAAGTTATCTTAATGTGTTTCTCAGATCTGTTTTTCCCTGCTTTCACAGAGAGGAACAGCATGGTGAAATGCACTTCTTGAGACCACAGATGTGGTGACTAAATCACCTGTGGTGACTAAATCAGTGGGAGCTAAGCCAGCCATGAGGCTCATAGACATGACCAAAAATCAAAACTAGTGAGCAAGTTAGTCTGTGGAGAAACATCTCAAACCTTCGCTCCCTAACCATTGCTATTCAGACTCTCACAAATTATACAAAGCAATTGAGACAGCTTAGGCATTGAGAAGTAAATTTTAGTATGGAAAAATCCATGGAAATAAATTGATAGGTACTGCTAGTATCAGAAGCTCTCTTGAACTCCCAATTCCTACTTTGACATTCTATACAGCAACATTTACTAAATTACTGTTTGAAAGTGAGACACTCTCTGGTCAAACTGTAGTAGTTTCCTAAGCAGAAGAAAATCCCCTCCTCAGAGACAAGATTCAGAAGACTCTTCTGTAACTGAACAGTGATGATATAATCAATTACTTAACCCCGTATCAACTTTCCTGTAACACTCTTGTCAATATAACAGACTTAGCTTCAAATCACTTGAATCTGGGGCAGATAAAGCCTATAAAAGAAAAAAATATAGAAGAGAGAATTGTACAGTCATGTGTTACATCTCATTTAAATTTAGTGGAAGTGAGTTTATGACACCATCAGAACTTTGAAACATGGTTTATTTATGGAAAGAACAACAATGCAATAGCATTTAACATCTCTTTATGTGTACTATTTTCATAGTTGCTTCATTAATGCAAAAATATACTCTACCAACATAGCATAAGTTTGGTTACCTGCTAATTAAACTTAAAACACCTACATTATTAACAAAAACATCAAACTTAGAGAAGGAAACTAGCATTTTTGCTGTAGTGCTTAGGTTCCTCAAGTATACCTGAATCCAGAATGTGTGCAATTTGTGTGTAACAAATAAGATGCAGCTCCTGTATCAGCTGGGAAAATATCAGAAAGGACCCACTGATAGGCCACATAATCTGTGAATGTTAATCTCTTGATCTTTCTGGGCCAAATCAGTCATTCCTTTGATTATTATGTAAATGACTGCTTTTCAAAGTAGCAATTTCTAAGTGGCCCATGATTTACTCATCAGTGCAGCCAAAGTTCTAAATCTTTGCACTAAGGAAAGAACAGAGCAACAGCTTCTTCTAAGAAAGCTGGTTAACTGGCAGCCTCATTAAGGATATCAAGAACTACATGAAAGGGAGATTAAATTATTTTTTTACCATTGCTGGTAAGCCTTTCAGGCCAAAAGAGACACATACAGCCTTTTCAATGGAAAAAGAATAATTTCATTAACAACTAGTATAGAATACACTTTGTACACCAAAAATTTCTGATCTCACATCAAATTTGTCAATAGATGAATGTAACAAATGTAACAAATTAAAAAAAAAAAAAAAGTGTAAGCGGAAACTTTCCAGACTAGTACAAAGAGCTAAAAAACTAATTTTTGCTGTCCATGTTCTCCTGTATTAAGCTCAACAATCTTAAAACTGAGTTGTCACGACAATAAAAAAAATTTGCCCTTTTGGCTAGTAGGAGTTCACATGGTCAGAAAACAAAAAAGCTGAAGTTGCAAGATAGCTTCTCAA